>CAHIKZ030002999.1:335000-442500 GCA_903632075.3 Acanthosepion pharaonis | reverse complement strand
TTTTAGCATTCCCATGGCTTTTTGCAACTTCCTTCTTTTCCATTTTTTCCCCTTCTTTTTGCACCATTTTTTCTTCTTTTTCTCATTTTGCTCTTTTTTCATAATTCACTCCTCCATCTTCCATTACTTTTATTCTTTTTCTCTGTTTATATTTCTTTTTACTTTTTACGACTTATATTTCCTACTTCCTTTTTTCCTTTTTCTTCTTTTATTTTTCTTTTTCTTCCTCCTTTTTTTCTTCCTCCTTTTTTTCTTCCTCCTTTTTTTCTTCCTCCTTTTTTCTTCCTCCTTTTTTTCTTCCTTCTTTCCTTTTCATCTTTTTCTTCCTCTTTTCTTTTCATCTTTTTCTTCCTCTTTTCCTTTTCTTCTTTCCTTTTCCTCCTTGTCTTTCTTCTTTCCTTTTCCTTTTTTTCTTCCTCCTTTTATTTTTTTCTTCCTCCTTTCGTGTCTTCCTTCTTTCCTTTCCTTCTTCCTTTTTTTCCTTTTCCTCCTTTTCTTTCCTTTTCTTCCTCCTCTCCTTTTCTCCCTTCTTTCCTTTTCTCCTCCTTTCTTTTCCTCCTCCTCTCCTTTTCTTACTTCTTTCCTTTATTTCTGTACTTTGTCGTGTATGCTGTAAAATGCTAGGTCGACATTTTCACCTAGTGGAATTAATGACGCTTAAATACGTCCTTTTCTTTCTCTCTTCATTTATCACATGCATTTCTCGATCTCACCAGATCCACCAATCAATATATATATATATATATATATATATATATATATATATATATATATATGCAAGATACCTTCATTCGAATATATTTCATTGAATAATGTAGATATATTATGCCTATTTATTTTATAATAATCCTTTTTAGTTCTCTAACCATTTTCTTGATGTTAAGATGAATTTCAACAAGGAAGAACCGTAGTTTTTCTTTACCCAAGTACTTTCGATCTCCTCTGAGATCAAACTCAGGGATGAATTACAAAGACAAACTTATAGTGATGGTGATTGTTTTTTAAATACGCGTAAGGCATGATATTCTATTAGAAATTTTATTATGACAAGAAAAAAAGCATTTTGCTCCCGTCAAAATATCCTCCTTGATTAATACAGCCCAAATTTTTGGCATTCGTTGCAAAAGTTTCTCCAAGTTTGATATTTGATTCCATTCTATTTTTTTTTCAATGACTCTAAGAGGGTCTTTTTTATTTTTTCTCACTCTTCTGTCAAGTTCATCTCATGCTAATTCTGAGGGTGGCTTCAAAAGTTTGAATTATATATAAACACATATAAACACATAAACATACATATACATATATATATATATATATATATATATATATATATATATATATATGGTGTGTATATATATACACTCACACATACATTAAATTTTGTTAATACTGTTTTATTATAAACAGAGCATTTACTTAAATATTTGCATCTATAAAAGAACGTATAAACATAATGTCTTATATATATATATATATATATATATATATATATATATATATAAAAGACATACATACATACATATATATATCTATACATATATATATTAACTACTAAGTAAAAAATTTCTTTTAAACAATATTACAGAATCTCAACTATTTTGTCTGCAAAGAGGAAAACTGCAGACAAAGTTTTCGTACAGATTTTTTTTTTTTTACTTGGGATTTGAGTCTTTTGTATTTTTTCTTTAAATTGTCGGATTAATAATCGGATTTATTTCTGAAAATTGCTGATTTTTTTTCCTTCACTTTTCTTTTCCTGTTTATATAGTGAAGCAAAAAAAATTTAATTGGCTCAGATTGGCAGATCAAGAGATTGATATGTAGAGATATTGAGACTTAACGCAAACAATACAATAGATTGGTTGATATGCGTGCCTGTTGTCGAGCGACAGCTAACCCTAACCCTTCTCCCGGGTCGGGTGGGGGCGGGGAACAGTTCAGTTCGCTTATTTAACGAGTCCGATACTCATTCATATAGAATAGTATATCACTGATTAATATAATTGAATGGCGCTACAGAATCGCAAGGAAAGAGCTGCAGCAAATAAGTCGCCACATTAATTGATGACTTTCAAAAGTAACAACAGCTAAAATGGATGGCACATTTAACTCAAAGAGAAAATAATGACATAATCATGAGACGATAAGAATTAAATTCCCATCAATACTGGAAGGAGTGATGAGACGATAAGAATTAAATTCCCATCAATACTGGAAGGAGTGATGAGACGATAAGAATTAAATTCCCATCAATACTGGAAGGAGTGATGAGACGATAAGAATTAAATTCCCTCAATACTGGAAAGAGTGATGAGACTTGAGCGATGTCTTGAGAATCCTATTAGACTGGAAATTGTTTTATGAGAAATATTTTATAAATTTCCACTGACAGTAGTAGCTGTTCGTCCAATGAATGCGAAATGTTTCCTTATATGGAAACGGTTAACATTACGATTATCATTTGACCCTGATATAAACAGACAGGACAGCAAGTAAAGGACATGCCTCGTGTGACATTTAAGTCACGCCAATGATTTTCATTCATGTTCACAAGTTGCACAAGTGTGAGGACTGCGAGACGTGGAAGCTTTTGATGTTATAGTCCTACTCCTTGTAGTCGATCAATCTGATCTGTTTCATAGAACTTGATTGTCCTGTGCTGGGACATAGGAAATGCATATAAACAGACTAGTAGTAGAGCCCAGCGTTGCCCGAGGATGTAACAGTAAGACATAGATCAAGTATCGACCATCATAAAAACTGAAAAATAAAATTGACAAAGATTATTGTTTAAGGTTGACGGATGCGCATGTCTTAATTAGTTTTTTTTTTGTTTTTTTTTTTACGAATTGGTCAAACCCAAACTCAAACAAAAATATTGTTTTCAATCATTATGAGTCTACCGATTGAATAGAATTTTATTATAAACAATTGTCTTGTAAATGGAATTTTTAAAGCATTCTGAATGTAAAAATAAAGAAAAAAGTGTATAAGAGAATAAGAAACACTACCTGCCAAAAAAAAAGTGAAGTTTTGTTGAAATCGGTTGAAAAATGTAGGAAATCTGATCCCATATATAAATGAACACACACACAAACAACCTGGGTTTTAAGTATAACTCGATATGAGTTGTCCCCGTTTCATTTTCGTGATGCCTCTTAATCGTTCTTTCAAATTGATTTCGTGCAAAAACAATTGTTTTTCCAATTTTTGGCACTGTCAGAACCACCGCAAGGTAATTTTACGTAGTCCTGTGAAGTTTTGTTGAAATCGGTTGAAAAATGTAGGAAATCCGATCCAATATATAAACGTACACACACACACACACAACCTGGGTTTTTATAATAAGTATGATTAAGAACAGTGGCTCAACGTCAGACGAATTTAAGTCGATATTCCAGTTTGTCTCCCGAGCCTCCAGTATACCCTGTGAATGTCAGATTTTACAAACCCTCTTTCCTCATTATGTATCGCCAAGATTTCTATTTCTGGGTATGTGTATTTCGTCTTCATTTTCATTAAGCTTGTCTCGTAGCTCACATACTCCATCTATGGCATTCTCAGCATCCTCCTTTAGAATCACTCCTCTGTTGTCTCAAGTCTGTAATGAAATCGTCTTGCATTCCCTGTCATATCAAAGAACTGATATTACATATCAGATTAGAACTCTTCTATATTTCCAACAAAATCTTCCTGATTTTAACCATGCGTCATATGGATTGCTTTGTTATCTCCCACGAATTTTTTTAAAGTTCTCGAAATTCCTAGTTGGTAACTTGTTTCTTTTGCTTCCTTCCACTGCACACATGATTCAGTGAAGGTGGATAGCATGCGGTGTGGCACAGTTGTAGCTCAATTGTCGTGGTAGGCAGACGTTGCTTTTGCCTGACTAACGACGGTAAGTTTTCATGATTTATATATTACATATACATATAATCCCAACACGGACACACCTATACATACATACACACACACACACACACACATATATATATATATATATATATATATATTATTATTATTATTATTTCCGTCATGTAATTATGCGTTTATCTATTCATGGAAATATATTGTGGCTATTTTTAATGAATAACGAATTTCTCTCTTATTGCAAGGATAGCGGCTCGGATTGAGGAATCGGAGAGCCGTGTTCGAATTCCAGTCGAATCTATTACATTCATTTACGTGCTAATACCCTTGGGCAAGGTATGAATTCTCTTCTTCTCCCCCAGCTATAGGTAAATAGTAGGAAAGACCGGGTTCTATAGCCTTGATGGCAACTGGTCTATCGCAGAAAGAAATGGCAAACCTACTGAAGGAAAAAAAATCTGCCTCGTCAGTCATGCATCGAAAGATACATGATCGCCCGAACGTGTATCACGTATGGCACATAACTGACTGACTCTTATTGTACTGGTGTGTTTCACCTACAATTTACAACAAATGTTTTTGCAACAAATTTATTATAATTGTTCATTGAAATGAAAAATTATATCTTCAGTTCAAATTTGGATTTAATATATACTGTAATGGAGAATAAATTTTATGTTATTTTTTCAGCAGTACGACAATATTTTATTTTATTTTTATTTTTTTAAGCATTTCACCCCAAGCAAGGCGAGAAGCCACTAGGACGCAAGGGGTTACAGAAAGTTTAGAGCAAGATCAGATAGGAGTGATAGAAGAAAGGATGAGGAGAAGGGTAGTGGATAGATCAAGGCAACTGGAGATGTCGATTGACATTACATTTGAATAGCTGGAGATTATAGCTCACAGGGAAACAGGAATAGGGAAGGAAGTTCCACAGGCGAAAGGTGCGAGACATGAAGCTATTAGAGTAGAAGAGACGGCTACATTTAGGAGTTTCGACAGTGAAGGGGTGAGAGCTGGATGCCAGCCTCGTAGGTCGCTTGAACTCATGACGTCATGACGGGAACCAGCGAATGCAGCTCCTCGGAGCAATTTCCATGAAAGTATTTGTAAAAAAGACATAGGGACGCGACGGCGCATCTGTGAGAAAGTGACTGTAGACGAGACGCCAGGGCAGGGCCAACTACATTGCATATCCGCCTCTGGGGCCTATCAAGAATCCCGAGGCAAACAGAAGGGGCACCAGACCATATATGGGAGCAATACTCCATGCAAGGGCGAATTGTTGATTTATAGATCTGGAGGATCGATTCCGGGGAGAAAAACTTCCTGGCGCGGCTCAGGGAGCCAACTTTCCTTGCGGTGGACGAGGATATAACACGATGATCGTTTTTGTATAGAGGTTGGTAAACACCACAGGGGAATATACATTTTAGGAAATCCGAGGTGACTAATGCAGTATTAATAGCTTTTGGAAGGCATCTTTCGTTAGTCCAATGGTCCTCCAGATTTTGGTTTTACATTTTAAAACACTTCACAGATACCCAAAGCATGCAAAAACGAAAATTTAAATGTCCCCAAATTATAATTCCCATCTTGGGCTGTTCCTCTTGGTGGCAACCGTATATTCTGTCTTCTTTTGATAGTCTGTTCTTCTCACTTTCTTTTACTATCTTTTATAGAAGTTTCTGCAGCTTCCTTTTTGTATCGACTATTAAGACTGAGTCCTCTACATATCTTATGTAGTTAAGATTGTGTCCGCCGATAATAAATCCTCGTGAGACATCTAGTTCTCTCGGGATCGCCTCACTGTATATGTTAAATATAGTAAGACACTTCCTTGTCTTCTGCATCTTTTTTATTTTCGTTTCCTGTGTTACAGAATGCAAGGGCCAGGGTCACAATGATCGGCGATTGACCTGAAGGCTCGTGGGCGTGGTATTCTGACAGCGATAGATTACCTTTGTCTGGGTTTTGGATATAAGCGCAAAACGGTGCGAATTTAAAAAAAGAGAGCCTCTAGAAATCTGACGTGTCGATATGCTTCCCTCACCCGGGCGAGAGGCCGACTAAGACCAAGAGACGCTAAACATGCGTTCATTACGGTTAAATCTAGCAATTTCAACTGTAAAATGATGTGACCTAGCTGCCAATCTAGTACTGCGCTTAAACTCGTAAAGTCGAGGTACCATAGAGGAAAGTCCATAAGAACAATTATCATGAAAGTATTTATAAAAAAAGGCAGAGAGAAGCTACGTCACCGTGGTGGAAAGGAACTGAAACCGTGTCGCCAGGTCAAAACCCATAGCCTTGTAGATAATTGTTTGGATTTTATTAATATGTAAAGGCATAACATAAGCACTAGACCAAATGTGAAAGCAATATTCAATGCATGGACAAATGGTAGTCTTATAAATATGTAAGATAAATTCTGACAAGACACTGTGAAACAACTTTCCTGACATCAGACGTGTCAATATAATCTTTCCACTTCATGTCAATGGAAAACGTTTGCCCATGAAGGTACAATGGGCCACTTTCCTGGAGGTTAGCATCAGCCGTGCTGCTGGAAGGCAAAAATCTTCTGCGAGACGAATAAAAGAGAGCAGTTTCGTTTTGGAAGCGTTAAAATTAACAAGCCATTTCTTGCCCCAGTTAACAACGGTTTATGGATTATGAAAATTATGAACAATCTAGTTTCAAAGCCAGAGTCATGGGACACACACGAATTAATGCAAAAATATCTAGAACTTGAAGAGGAAATGTGACCCTTATGATCAAAATGCTATTAGAACGAACAATAAAAATGCACAAGGACGTATATATATACACACACATTAAGAAATGGACAAAGTCCGACAATTTACACTTACGCTGACGTGCCTAACCTCTCGGCCACAAAGGATCGTTCGGTTGGCAAGGTCGAATTTACAGCTTATAAACCTTGCCAACCGAACGATCCTTTGTGGCCAAGAGGTAAGTGACGTCAAGCTAAATGACGGTTCCGTATAGGATACAGGTTCGAATCCTGTCAAAGGACGAATATTTTCTATGAAAATTTCTCGGACATTCAGGCCGGTAAATGTTATTTAATACTGTTTATTATAAACAGAGCATTTACTAAAATACTTGTATCTATAAAAAGAATGTTAAACATAAAAATGTGTCTTTATATATATATATATATATATATATATATATATATATATATATAAGAATAATACTAAGGAGCCAGGCAAACCTACCTAGGTTTCACCTAAACGGATCTTCAGGGTAAAACTGGCTAAAAAGGAAAATAACGCAAAATATTTATTGATAAAAACCATAACCACATGACACAAAGAAAAAAAACAACAAACAGGGTATGTTACTTTATTGATAAGCCAATAACGACACAAAAAAAAACAACAAAAACCTCTATTCTAATAATCAGCCTTTTCTATACCTACACCTACTAAGAATTTCCGATTATTGGTTCAATAAATTCTTAGGTTCCTCGTAGTTAGCGATAGCTATTTTTTCCTCCATACAGAGAGAACATAACTTATATCGTTTGCCTTATATTTATAATATTTTTTTAATGTTTCCAAACTAGTATTACCATATGTATAAGACATTTTTATGTTTATACATTCTTTTTATAGTTACAAATATTTAAGTAAATGCTGTGTTTATAATAAACAATATTAAACAACCTTTACCGGCCTGAATGTCCGAGAAATTTTCATAGAAAATATTCGTCCTCCGACAGGAATCGAACCTGTATTTCTATACGGAACCGTCATATAGCCTGATGTGCCTTTCACCGTTTTGGCCACAGAGGAGCGTTTCAGGTCGGTAAATGTTGTTTAATACTGTTTATTATAAACAGACAATTTACTTAAATATTTGTATCTATAAAAAAGAATGTATAAACATAAAAATGTCTAAAAATAATTGTCGGACTTTAACCATTTCATAATATATATATACATATATAATGTGTGTGTGTGTGTTTAATAAATTACGCAAACGCATTTGATAAGGCACAACACACGGATCCATTTGAAATCTGAGGAAAATTTTATTTGGGAAAGATATTAGAATAATCTGGAAAAGTTACTCGGAACAAGCCAGATACGAGTAAAAAAATGAATTCGGAACCGTCATATAGCCTGACGTATTGGGCACCTCGACGTGGTGTAATAGTTATCAAACCAGCTTAGTTACTACTGTGTAGTGAGTTCGATCCTCACTGGGTGTCCCATACTTTCGGCCTTGTGCCACATCTAAGCTACGCTTGGAAAATCAATATAGCCTGACGTGTACGATACAAGTTCAGATATTTTCTGAGATTTCTCGCACATTCACGCAGGTAAATCTTGCTAATACTGTTTATTATAAACAGAGCATTTACTTAAATATTTGTTTCTATAAAAATAACGTATAAACAGAAAATATATTATAATAATTGTTGGACTTAGTTCATTTCATTATATATATATATATATATATATATATATATATATATATGTATGATGTCTTCAAAGAGCCTCAGAGATATAGCCTCGAAAAACCTGAGCCGGAGAGTGAGAGGTATAGCCAGGTAGAGCCTAAATGATAGACATAGAAATCTAACAAGATCTTGAAATAAACAAATGGAAATAGCCTCAGATAATGTCTTTTCAATTTCTTTTGCTTCTTTGTTGCCTTGATGAGCTTACATATATTTGTGTAACTTTCAAGTGAGCTGAATCCCATTGAGATATTTTAAATCCAAACTCATGTGTGTTGTGTTACAACCATCGTATTTATACCAGCTTCTTGGATACTTTGCTTTACCCTTCACTAAGCCATTTAGATCCAATTTAAAGAATTCGTATGTCCAAGTGTCTACTTCCGGTTTAGGATTTCCTGCACTGAACAAATAACACAAAATGGCGGTTACTTCCGTCAGCATCAAATCATGATTGAAGGAGAAAAAAAATTGTTTCTGTGTGCATTCATCTTAGAAATGTGTGTATTTATGTATCTTTTGCTGTATGCATGATTTTAATTATATGAGTGTAAAAGATACAAGTCTGTGTTGGGCCTGTGGGAAAGATAGGCGTTTTTCTCGCCGGTGCCAACGGCCAGTGTTCGAACCCAGGTAAAAGCCTCCAATCTGAAATGTTCATTTTTCAAGGCCAGTAGACAAAAACCCCCTTTTGATAGATTGAATCAGAACCATTTTCTCAATTACCCGATTTGAATGTTCATTATTAATAAATATGACACGTGAACCTCTTTTTCTTTCTATCAACCTCTCTCTCTCTCTCTCTCTCTCTGTCTATCCATCAATCCCCCTCTCTCTCTATCCATCAATCTCTCTCTTTATCTATCAATTTCTCTCTTTATCAATCTCTCTCTTTATCTCTTTATCAATCTCTCTCTTTATCTCTCTTTATAAATCTCTCTCTCTCTATCTTTATGTATCTATATATCTATCGATAAATCTCTATCTATCTCTCTCTCTCTCTCTCTCTCTATATATATATATATATATATATATATATATATAAGCAAGAATTCATTTAAGTTTTGTTAAATGCAATTGACAAAGTATGTCAGGAGTTTTATGTGTGTGGTGGGGTGTACATTCAAATCAATATTTTGGATAAGCTGCTCAAAGTCCATGATTCTATTGTTTTTATTAAATAAATTTAACCGCCCCTATCATTATCAAGAACTGAATTGTTGACAGTAAAGTAGACAAAATTTTGTTGGTTGCATCCTAGATCGTTTTTTGAACGCTACAGTTCAAATTCAGTTTAAATATATCCGTCCTCTGTAATATAAACGGTTTCACAGAGCTTGACTGCACCTTGAAAGAATATATCAAATATTTAATACGTATATTATATTGTTTTCTATTGGAAGTATAGCATTATGGTTTCCCTCCATTAAGTTGGGGTTTACGGCCATGTCACGTTGAAACACCGGTTCTCGTTAGATCACCGAAGTTAAGCAACGTTGAACTTGGTCATTACCTGGATGAGTGATCGTTTGGGAATACTAAATGCTTTGTGTTTAGATGTGCGGATGGCGTAATTGATAAAGGCTCGGAATGAGATATCGGAGAGTCGAGTTCTAATTCCAATCCGGTTCGTTATATTCCCTTACGTGCAAATACCTTTTGGAAATGTATGACTCCACCTCTTCTCCTCGCATCTATGGGTTAAATAGTAAAACTTGTGTCAGAAAATCATTATTATCACAAAAAGATTCTTACTATTCAAAAATATGTTTCGGCTTTAAATAACCTAAAAAAAAGGTAGATAAGCCGTAAAAAACAGATTAATCGATCCAACATATCGGACGACCTCATGCAGCGCCTTTCTCAGAATATTTGGAATATCAAGCAATGCGGACTTCTGAAGCGATAATTGATTGGTTTGTTACGGCTTATCAGTCTTTATGTATGAACCTATCTTCTCTCCTATCCCCCCCATTATGCGTTAAATAGCAGGACGGACTTGACTCTCTAGCCTAGGTTGGCAACCAGTCTATGAAAAGGGCAACTCATAATTCAAAACCGTATAGAACACTGGCAAGACATATACAGAGATAGAAAGGATAATGAAGATAGTAATGACTGTCATCTCGACTGCAGACAATGACGTAGATTAGTAGCATGTGAGGGAAGTGGACGATGACTTCTTTCGGTAAGCATAGAACACAAATCCACTTGGACATACTGACGTGGTATAATGGCTAGCAAGCTCACTAGATCAGTTACGAATGATTAGCGAGTTCAGTCCTCACTGGGTGTCCCATACTTTCGGCCTTGGGCACCTCTAAACTACGCTTAGTAATTCGCTATAAAAACAAATCCAGATCATCAGTCCCTCAAATTCTTCAATCATCGGGGCGCGGGCCGAGTTCAGAATAAAAAGACAACCTCCTACAGTCTCTTTTGCAGAGGCTCTCGAAGTTCCGTCATTGCCATGTCCGTCAACTCTTTGATATTACCTGACCAGCCGACTGCGTTCGACTTCACCTGTGCTTTGCTTGAAGGCCTTGCAAGGGTATTAGCATATAAGCGAATGCAATGAACTCGACTTTAATTCGAACTCGGCACTCCGATTCCTCAATCCGAGCCGCTATCCATTACTCCACTATACAGACACCGTAACCAAATTAAATCACCTGTCATTTATTGCCTAATAGATGATTTCCTTTTTTTCTTTTCTTTTTTTTTTTAAGCATTTTACCCCAAGCAAGGCGAGAAGCCACTAGGACGCAAGGGGTTACAGAAAATTTGGAGCAAGATCAGATAGGAGAGATAGAAGAAAGGATGAGGAGAAGGGTAGTGGATAGATCAAGGCAACTGGAGATGTCGATTGACATTGCACTTGAATAGCTGGAGATTATAGCTCTCAGGGAAAATGGAATAGGGAAGGGAGTTCCACAGGCGAGAGGTGCGAGACATGAAGCTATTGGAGTAGAAGAGACGGCTACATTTAGGAGTTTCGACAGTGAAGGGGTGAGAGCTGGATGCCAGCCTCGTAGGGCGCTGGGACTCATGACGTCTGGGAACCAGCGAATGCAGCTCCTCGGAGCAATTTCCATGAAAGTATTTGTAGAACAGACAGAGAGAGACGACGGCGCGTCTGTGAGAAAGTGACTGTAGACGAGATGCCAGATCAGGGCCAATTATATTGCATATCTGCCTCTGGATCCTATCAAGAACCCCGAGGCAAACAGAAGGGGCTCCTGACAATATATGGTAGCAATACTCCATGCAAGGGCGAATTGTTGATTTGTAGATCTGGAGGATCGATTCCGGGGAGAAAAATTTCCTGGCGCGGCACAGGGAGCCAAATTTCCTTGCGGTGGACGAAGCAAATGATGTAGTAATCGTATTCATTCCTTTAAGGGTAGTGATTCTCAATCGCCGTGCCGCTTCACACTTGTGCCGCAAGAGCCTCTTAAGTGTGCCGCGAAAAAAAAACACCAGGCTCAGTTTTCACACTAAATAAGCTGCACAGTTGTATAGAAACATTGACATAAAGTAGGTCCATATTTGTACGTGTATTTTTGTTTTTAATCTGTGACTTTATTTCATAACATTTAAATGTCTACCCTTTAAAAATTTTGCTAAGTCTGCTGTGATATTTTCATTTGCTCCTAAGTGTGCCGCTGTTTAAAAAGGTTGAGAAACACTGTGTTATAGGAAGATCAGTATTGCTGTTTGAAAACAACACTATTTTCTTAACATCTTTAAAATTGCCTATATTCATGACATCATTAGGCAGGTAATAAAACTTTTATATTTTTAGCACATCTTGTATGTCTGAAGATCGTGTGACAGATGTTTCGTTTTCTGGACAGACTTCCATTTCGGGGTTCAATTATTTTGTGAATTTACCCAGAATATTTTTTTCTGAGAGGTACACCTGTGACTACTGGTTGATTTTAGATAGAACGAGCCAATTGCACTTTTTGATATCGAGAAAGGGATTTAATAGTAATAAATAAAATTGTAATACATTTACAGTCAGGTCTCCTAATGACTGGGTTTAATCATCACAAAACTCGGAGTAGAGACAAGATAAATTCACATTTAATTTTATTTATTAGTGTGTGTATGTGTGTAGATATGGTTATGGTAATATTAACCGTTCTCTTAAAACTCTACGGAGGCACGAATCTGATTGAGAAATCGGAGAGCCGAGTTCGAATTCCAATCGAGTACATTACATTCACTTACGTGCTAATAACATTGGAAAAGGTTACTGAGTAAATAGTAGGAGAGACTTGGTTCTATAGCCTTGGATGGTGACCGGTCTAAGAGAAGAAAAACGGCATTCAAAACTGTATGTAGCCCTGTCCAAGCACATACTATAGAGCTAAGGAAAGGACCGTTCGCACTGACCCAATGATCCCGACTATGGTCGATTCCTTTAAAAAATTTAGTTTTCGTTGACCAAGCAGCCAGTGTTACTTTCGTTTTGAATTTTATAAGATATTTCTCTTGACACGATTTCTTCAGGAGAATAGATTTCTCAAGTCTAGTTACTACCATTTCTCTTTCCTGTATTTATGGACGTTTCCTTCCTAACTTTTTGTTCGAAGTAGTGTGGAACGCTGACATCGTGATTCTCATCGTTCTCGCTTAGAGTTACATGTGTTATCCATTTTAGTTGTTGCTGCTGCTGTTGAAAAGTCCTCAAGAGACGTGGCTTCTGTTATTTGATACAGTTTCTGCTTGTGATTCTGTAGCGCCAGTCCACAAGGTTCGAAAAAGGTTGGTCCTTATATATAAAGTAGACACTGTGATCAACACTGAGCGGCGACAGTCCGTTTCATGCCTGTACAAAATCTTCAGGTCATGTGCGTTACGTGTTGACTCGATTATTTATATATGCTGGACAATGGTGCATTATGTGTAGCAAGGTCTACTGTATTATTAGTTGGGATGTAATGGTTATATTCCAAATTATTCTAGAGGCTATTGAGTAGGCATAATTATGGATCTGAATGGCGTTATTTGTAAGTATTTTATAGTGTCGTTTGTTAATTTTTTTTTACTCATTATTTATGGCTTACGGCCGCATCACGTTGAAACACCAGTTCCCGTACAATCACCGAAATTAAGCAACGTCGAGCCTGACCAATATCTAGATGGGTGAACGCTTTTAAATAACAGATGCCGTAACCTTGGATAATGTCTCGGAATTGTTAATCGGAGAGCCGAGTTCGAATCCCAGCTAGGTTCGTTATATTCATTAGCAGGCAAATACATTTGGGAAAGGTATGAGTCCACCTCTTCCTCCCAAATATGGATTAATTAGTAAGACTTGTGTAAGTAAAGCCATTATTTTTCTAAAGAAAAATATTATATGCCAAATATTTAGACTTCGGCATTAAATAACACATCGAGGCTGATGTACCAATAAACAAAAACAACTAACCAGCCTATTATTTATTATTCATTAGTTAACAATTTGTTGATTATTATTGTTATTACATTCAATTGTGTCTAGGTGTGCATTTGGAGTTTATTAATTTGTTTATTAATTTTGATTTTTGTCTATTTGAGGGCTGTTACCTTAATTATTTAGTTTAGTCTAAAGTATGTTAAATTATCTGCGTTGTGTAGAGTATTCTAATGACTTGGACCGATTTTAAATGTGAATTAAGTTTAAGCATCTAATGATTTTTTCTTTTTCTTTCAGATTTAACTTAAGTCTTTGTTAATCTTTACATGGTTGAAATCGCTAATCAAACAACGTGTTAAAATTATCAAAGCCCATAACGAAAATGGACGTTCAAATTTATAAATATCCGGCCCAATGATTCCGCTAGCAAAAAATGCGTACCAAACAGTGACCTTTTGTGATTGCAGTGGCTTTTCAACAATCTTCTTTGAATTTTCATCAGCCCAAATGTGACAATTCTGCTTATTAACGAATCTACCAAAATGAAAATGGGCTTCATCAATAAAGAGGATTTTTGCGAAACATTTTCATCTGTTTGTCTTTGCTCATGCACCCAATTGACGAATGTACGGCGCTCCAAATGGTCAGCAGGTTTCAGTTCTTGTTTCAACTGAATTTTGTAAGCGTGTAGAGATAAATCTTCTGTCAAAATTCCATGTAATGTTGTTATGGAGATGTTCAATTCCTGCGCGCGATGACGAATAGAGGTGTCTGGATTTTCGGCCACATTTTCGTACACTGAAGCAATGTTTTCAGCTGAACGGCGTAAACGAGCACTCAATGGTGTTTTCACATCCAGTTTGTTTGAATTTACGAACAATTTTTCCAATTGCACTCTCGGTTGGTTGACTATGTTGACCAAAAAATCGCAAAGTCCGTGAAATGCATTTCTGTTTGAACGTCCATTTTCGTAATAGGCTTTCGATAACTTTAACATGTTGTTTGATTGTTAATCTTTCCATGGTTGAAATTGTCAAAGACTTAAGTTGTTTAAATTTGAAAGAAAAAGAAAAAACCATTAGACTCTTAAACATAATACGCATTTAAAATCGGTCCAAGTTAATGGAACACCCTTCATATATATATATATAATAAGTAGGAGGATTTGATAAACATATAAATAAATTCATTGAGTCTGATATAAACCTCAACAGGAAAATAGAGGAAGCACTGGACGGCCGTTTCGTCCTATAATTGGGACTCATCACTTATTATATATATAGTGGGTAAAGTTGGGTGACGGCAGAATGATAAATGTATAAGACAATTTGGAAAACTACTAGTTTTTTTGGTGTTTTGCCGATAAAACATCATCATTAGAAAATTAGTTTTACAAATTGACTTCTCATATATATATATATATATATATATATATATATACACACACATAGACACATACCCTTGTGTAAATTAATTGAAACAAAACGAATAATTACGTTATTATTTACTATTTTTCATATTTTTTTTCAATTAAACATGACCCAGTACACATGTTAGTACTTCGTATGTTCATTCCACGAAGTCGTTCCTTGCAGATTGTCCAGAGATTCTCGATTGGATTTAAATCAGGAGAGTTTCCGTGCCAGTTTGTAGTACTTTGATTTTCTGACTGATAAGGCTTGCCAGTGCGTTCGTGCAGCGATACAATTTTACTACGCTTCCTTGGAGTAACGTCCATCGCAGACAATGGCCGTAGGACAACTAATCGAAAGTCGAGACAATAGTGTCTGGGCATGATGAAAATCTGATGCAATCACGCATGATGGAATATTTTTCAAGGCAAAAAAAAAATTCATCATACATCCCGAAAAATAGATTCATATTACTACACACCACTGCAAATGAACTAATCTGAGGAAAAATAGAAATCGATTACACCCTGTTATTCTATATATATATATATATATATATATATATATATATTATATATCTGTGTGTGTGTGCGGGTGTGTATTTTGGCAGTATATGTTATTAAAGACTACAGAACTTTTTTTTTTCTGCTTAATAATCTTTCTTTCAGTTTTTCTTGCTTTATCGCAAGTTTCTTTATGTTTAGGTCAAGTTGTCAAAGAAGACCCGACTCCTTGGGTTTTTGTCGAGCGCTTTCGGTTTTCGTCAACCAAAATCACTAACATTCTCAATGACAAAACAAAATTTAAAAAAACTCACAAAAAAAAAACACCGACTCACTTAAGAAACACCTCAATGATATCATTACAGCCAACAATGCAGAAATTGGTTCCCATAAACTAACAAAAATAATAGGTGATTATCATCCCGGTTACACCAGTGGAAAAATTAAATCCCATAAACTAGTAACCTCCCCCACCAACCCATCATCCCACAAATCCCTACTCCTAACATACAGCCAAACATATTAACCGTATATACTCCAACCATATATCCCGAACAAATACATCAAATGGATTAACGATTTCATACAAATCTTAATCTCCACTGCCCCTAATAACTGTATAACGGCCTCCCTTGACGTTGAAAGTCTTTTCACTAACGTCCCCGTCCATGAAACCATCAAAATAATTACTAAAAATGTCTATAATCATTCTTCAATTCCCCCTCCTGCCATAAAACCTACAATCCTAGAGAAACTATTACTAATATGCAACACAAGTTCCCTTCTACGACCCACTAGGAAAAATATACACCCAAATCATCGGCGTATCTATGAGTTCTCCTCTAGGTCCTACGTTCGCCGAATTCTACATATCTGTTGTGGTACGATCCACCTAATTTACATAGTGGAGTACCGACCATATAAATATGGTTGGTACCGGGAAGAAGTAAGAAGAGATCCAATCCAGAGACTCTGCCCGACTGCGATTATGTCAACCCATTCTACAGGAACGGTCTTCCCAAGAATATACCAAAACTAACTGTAAATATTGTGTACCTTTTCCTTGTTTCAATACATTTTGTTTACGTACATTTTGTGTTGTATTATTATTATTCCATGCTTATCCAAGCTTCAACAATATCTCACACGGTAAACACCATATTTAATAACCATATATCCAAACCTACTGTTTACACCAGATACGTCGACGACATCTTTATAACACAAAACACAACACAATAAATTTAAACAAACCTTTGAGGAAAATTCAATTTTAAAATTCACAGTCGGACTAAATATCAACAACAAAATACCATTTCCCGACGTACTCATAGACTACAGCAACAAAGATACATTTAATACATCAATATTTAAAAATCCAACAAGTAAAAACTTCTGCCTGCCCAACTTCCATAGTGAATGTCCAGATAAATATAAATTAGCCCAAATCAAAAACTTAATCAATAAAGCTTTTCACATCTCCTCATCCAGAACAATAATTTACAAAGAACTTACCAATATAAAACGAACACTCATAAACAACAATTTCCCCATAAAATTAGTCGACCAATATATAAAACGCTACCTTTCTAATATTCATAATAAAGTAAAAAAGTTTATATACACAAAACCCTTTCAGAAAAAAATAAAAAATAAATAAGTCTCCATAGACACTTAACCAGACTAGACGATGTCATCTTCCGTTTTAAATTTTAGACACCCCAACCTTACCCTGACTTGACGTCTTTGAATGTAACTGAGATATTGATACAAATTATTAACCCTTATGCCCCTTTTCTTTAAATAATTGCTCTAGCCGTTACCATAGTAATTTTAATTTTAATAATGAATATGCTTATAAAACGCGTAAATTTCAGGAATTAGTTATTCAAAAAAAAAATTTCGCTTGAAGATGGAACAGAGCTTGGTACTTTAATTCAATTTAATTCAAATAATTATATTGAAGTTTTCGGCTCTTGTTTTGAAACATGAGAACTCTTATGTAGCGATAGAATCATATTTTTAAATAAATAATTATATATACAGTGTAACCCGGATATAAGAGAGTTGTCGGGACCGGAGAAGTCGTCTCTTATATCCGGGTTTG
This sequence comes from Acanthosepion pharaonis, assembly GCA_903632075.3. NCBI lineage: Eukaryota > Metazoa > Mollusca > Cephalopoda > Sepiida > Sepiidae > Acanthosepion > Acanthosepion pharaonis. The sequence goes on along the minus strand of CAHIKZ030002999.1, from coordinate 424,706 downwards.
GTCTAATTTATATACATTAACACAGGCTCTAATTTGGGACCAGAGAAAATCTCTCTTATATCCGGGTTACACTATATATATATATATATAGAACGACGATGTGCAGCAATCATTAAGGATTGACCTTAGGACAATAATAATAGCTTGCTCGACGGCGGAACTCCTAAGATGTATAATGAGTTCAATTTAGTTCGTTTTGCACAAGGCCGCGCATGCGCGCTTTTTCAAAGTTTAGCGACAACTAATGTCTGTTATGGTTGGCTCAGAATCCACACTACGTCACGGTCACGCAACATCGCAGGGTTTCACAACTCAAAGTTAAAAAAAAAATAACATTATGCTCACCTGACGTCATAAACATTCAAATCTCAAAACTTTCTAATTTTTTTTTTTAATCAACACTCAGATACACTTGATAATGGTGGAAGCCATTCGAAAACTTGGAGCTTTAACAAAAAAAACTGTCCACCTTCAACGCAAAAATACAGAAATTAATCGGCCAATATAAAAGGTATATTTAAAATATAATACTCATCACTTGTCTTCTGTTGTTTTAACATTTGTTTGAATGATAGAAATGCCAAGATTTGCCTTGATAAAGTACCTCAGAGGACGAAACGTGTCAGCCAAGATAAGTTTTCCTTTTGTCTTTATTCATATTGTCCTTTTACAGATATACTCTATCTGAAATTTCTACACACACACACACACATGCATACATATATATATATATATACATATATATACATATATATATATATATATATATATATACATATATATATATATATATATACTCACTCTACACCTTTCTGACAAAAGATTAGATCTCATTTAAATATTCATGGAGACCTACTGGACACTATTCGTAACCTACTTGTTGACAACACGAATATAATAGCATCATCTACATGCAAAAAAAAGGCTAAAAATAATGGAAGCCTTATTAATAAAACCAAAAAACCAAAAACCAACACGTAATAATATCAACTTTGAACATGGACATAATATCTTGATCGTGTTTTGAAAAATGAAAACATTTTATAAAACATACATACAACAAACTATTTCTTATTTTAAGAGTTAAAATATAGTCCTTGAAAATGGGTAAATGTATAGCCGAAAGCGCTCGGATAAAAAGAACATTCGGACAGTTTTTATATAATTTGTCATCTGAAAAGAAAAAAATTATTAGATCGCATGAGAAATTGTATAAAAAGCTAAATAAAAGCACCTTGCCTGTCGTTTACAATGAAATGTGCATGAAAGAAGGATTGGTGCCTAAATACACACACACACACACACATATATATATATATAGAGAGAGAGAGACTGATAGACACGAAGAGAGTGAAAGAGAGAAGAATGAACGGACTGACAGGAAGAGAGTAACAGAAACGAGTGGACAGACTGATAGGAAGAGAGTGACAGAGAGAGTGGTGAATACACTGATAAATAGAAAGAGTATGACAGAGATAGCGTGACAGGGGTTAAACAAGCCGATAGATAAGGAGAGAGAAGGGTTAACAGATAGAAAAACAGACAAGAACCGAGTGAAAAATGAACAGATTGACAGACAGACATGAATAGAATGAAAGATGCACGGTGGAGTAATGGATAGCGGCTTGGATTGAGGAATCGCAGAGCCAAGTTCGAATTCAAGTCGAATCCATTACATTCACTTACGTGCTAATACCCTTGCGAAAGGTGTGAATCCTCTTCTTCTCCCTCCAGCTCTGTGTAAGTAGCAGGACAGATTGGTTCTATAGCCTTGGATGGCAACTGGTCTAGAAGGACAACTCTGAATTCAAAACCTGCGCAGGGTCGTTTGGGAACCTTGTGGCACTTAGTGCACCAGGTCTCTGTATTCGGCTCTTTTATTTTTGATAGATATCATTTGCATATCCTTGCCGTCCAGTGCTTTCTGCATTCTGTTGAGGTTTCTTCTAGACTCGATGAATTACTTAAATATATACATATACACATACATGTATGTATGTATGCGTGTGTGTGTGTGTGCACGCGTATATGTATGCGTTTGTACGTGTATGAGTGCATACCTACCTCTTTCGCTGTTTTTTTCTTTTCTCATGTGTTTCTTTTCCTTGGACATATTCTTTCGCCTACTTGTTCATTCTTTCTCTCTTTCGCTTTTCTCCTTGTTAGGTTTCACTCTGTTCATTTCCATGTTCATCTGTTTCTTTCTGCCTAAGCCTCTCCATAACACCCTTCCTCTCTCTAACTCTCCCTCCTTCTCTATAACTCTCTCCCTCCTTCTCCCTCTCAATAACTCTCTCCCTCTTTCTCCGTCTCAATAACTCTCTCCCTCCTTCTCCCTCTCAATAACTCTCTCCCTCTCCCTCTCAATAACTTTATCCCTCCTTCTCCCTCTCTCCTAACTCTCCCTCCTTTTCTCCCTCTCAATAACTCTCTCCCTCTCCCTCTCAATAACTCTCTCCCTCTCAATAACTCTCTCCCTCTCAATAACTCTCTCCCTCCGTCTCAATAACTCTCTCTCTCTTTCTCCCTCTCAATAACTCTCTCTTTCTCCCTCTCAATAACTCTCTCTTTCTCCGTCTCAATAACTCTCTCTTTCTCCCTCTCAATAACTCTCTCTCTCTCCGTCTCAATAACTCTCTCTCTCTCTCCCTCTCAATAAGTCTCCTTCCTTCTCCCTCTCAATAACTCTCCCTCCCTTTCTCTCAACAACTCTACCTCTCTCTCTCTCTCTTCCCACCAATTTTCGATCTTATATATTCCTCAAATATTTCTTTCTATTTTTCTTTCTTTCTTCATCTAGTTTATTCTTTCTTTCTTTCACCTAGTTTCTTTCTCTTTCATCTCCCCACTCTCTTTCTCTCGTCTCTCTTTCTTTCCTCCGTCATTTCTAATATATCTCTCTCTCTCTTTCTCGTTATTCTTTCTATGCAAAGCAACAAAAAACTGGAAGAAACAATTTAAAATTCCAACGACGTAACAAAGGGATAATTTATTGTTCGTTTCTAACTGCTTAGGGAGTTACTTCCCTTTAGAATACCGATGTTAAAAAAAAATGATTTATTACTATTTAAAGATGTTTTATTGAGAAAACATTTGGACTTTTTATTTTTTAATTCCGTTTTACTGCTTTGTTATTTCACCTGTTCATTTTTATTTTATTTTTATCATTCTTTGCCTATAAATGTGTCTATTAATCGACTTTTTGTTTTTTTCATCAATTCATTTTCTTATTTCTCTGTGGTGGGCGTTCGTCCCTGTTTAAAAAGAAAACCATTCTTCTGTTAATTTTATACATCCCGGAGTTACTACTTTGACTTTAAAATGGTTTCTTTGTCCGTTTGGTGACTTGATCAATGTAGTTCATTTTATTCTTAATTGTATGATTTTTTTTTTTTTCATTAATTGTTTAGCATTTTGTTTTTATTAATGTGGACGTTGTTATTTGAGAGACTAGTATTTATTTGAAAAATACGATTTTTACGTTGTTTATAATTTACGTTTTGTTTTCTCTATTCTTGCTTTTATTTATTTCCGTTTCTCATTTCTTTTAAAAATATTAGTTATTCCTTTTATCTTTGAATTAATACCATTATCTACAAGATGGTTGACAGATTTGTTCTTGGTAATGCTGATTGATTGATAGAAAGAGAGAGAGAGAAATGAATAGAAAGACAAATATGAAATGAGTGTCAGATAGGAGGTGAACAGACTGACAAATAGGGAGACAGTGACAGAGAGCGGGCGGTGAACAGACTGATAGATAGGAAGAGAGTGACAGAAGGAGGGGTGAACAGACTGATAGGAAGAGAGTGACGGAGAGTGAGAGGTCAACAGACTGAAAGAGAGAAGAATGAACGGGCTGACAGGAAGAGAGTAACAGAAACAAGTGGACACACTGATAGGAAGAGAGTGACAGAGAGAGTGGTGAGTACGAGAGTAGGAAGAGTATGACAGAGATAGTGTGACAGGGGGGTAAACAAGCCGATAGATAAGGAGAGAGAAGAGTTAACAGATAGAAAAAGAGACATGAACCGAGTGAAAAATGAACAGACATGATCAGAATCAAAGATGAGCAGATATATAGGTATGAACAGTGTGAATGATGAACAGACTGACGGATATGATCAGGATCAAAGATGAGCAGATAGATAGGTATGAACAGTGTGAAAGATGAACAGACTGACGGATATGATCAGAATCACAGATGAGCAGATAGATAGGTATGAACAGTGTGAAAGATGAACAGACTGACATATATGATCTGAATCAAAGATGAGAAGATAGATAGGCATGAACAGTGTGAAAGATGAACAGACTGACAGACATGATCAGAATCAAAGATGAGCAGATATATAGGTATGAACAGTGTGAAAGATGAACAGGCTGACAGACATGATCTGAATCAAAGATGAGTAGATAGATAGGTATGAACAGTGTGAAAGATGAACAGACTGACAGACATGATCAGAATCAAAGATGAGAAGATAGATATAACAGTGAAAGATGAACAGTGTGACAGATGAACAGAATCAAAGACAGACATGATCAGAATGATGAATCAAAGATGAGCAATAGATAAGATATAGTGTGAATAATGAACAGAACAGATCAGATCAAAGATCAGTGATAATAAGATGAACAGAAAATAAGATAAACAGAGGACATGATCAGAATCAAAGATGAGCAGATATATAGGTATGAACAGTGTGAATGATGAACAGACTGACATACATGATCAGAATCAAAGAAGAGCAGATAGATAGGTATGAACAGTGTGAAAGATGAACAGACTGACAGACATGATCAGAATCAAAGATGAGCAGATAGATAATAAGAACAGAATGAAAGATGAACAGACTGACATACATGATCAGAATCAAAGATGAGCAGATAGATGAAGGTATGAACAGTGTGAAAGATGAACAGACTGACATACATGATCAGAATCAAAGATGAGCAGATAGATAGGTATGAACAGTGTGAAAGATGAACAGACTGACATACATGATCAGAATCAAAGATGAGCAGGTAGATAGGTGAATGATGAACAGACTGTGAATGATCTGAACAAACTGACAGCAGATAGATAAGTATGAATCAAAGATGAGCAGGTAGATGAGGTATATACAGTGTGAATGATGAACAGACTGACATACATGATCTGAATCAAAGATGAGCAGATAGATAGGTATGAACAGTGTGAATGATGAACAGACTGACATACATGATCAGAATCAAAGATGAGCAGATATGAACATAGGATGAACAGACTGACATACATGATCAGAATCAACAATGATCAGAATGATGAACAGATGAACACACTCACAGACATGATCAGAATCAAAAGATGAGCAGATATATAGGTATGAACAGTGTGAATGATGAACAGACTGACATACATGATCAGAATCAAAGAAAAGCAGATAAATAGGATAATGAACAAAATGAATGATGAACAGACTGACATACATGATCAGAATCAAAAGATGAGCAGATATATAGGCATGAACAGTGTGAATGATGAATATGAAAATACAAGATCAGAATCAAAGATGAGCAGATAGATAAATATCAGAATCAAAATGAACAGATAAATGGAATGATCAGAATCAAAGATGAGATAAATATCAGGGATAATGAACAGTGTGAAGATGAACATCATGACAGACAAGATCAGAATCAAAGATGAGCAGATAAATAGGTATGAAATAAGATGAATGATGAACAATACTGATAACATGATCAGAATCAAAGATGAGCAGATAGATCAAAATCAACATGAACAGTGTGAAAGATGAACAGACTGACATACAGATCAAGATCAAAGATGAGCAATAGATAGGTATGAACATAAAGATCAAAGATGAGCATAAGATCATGAACAGTGTGAAAGATGAACAGACTGACATACATGATCAGAATCAAAATGAACAGATAGATAAATAACAGTGTGAAATATGAACAGACTGAAAAGAAGATAAATATCAGTGGATAATAAGATCAAAATCAAATAGATAAATATCAAAGATAAAGACAATCAACATCAAGATGAACATAAGATGTGAATGAAAATAAGATGAACAGACTGACAGACAAGATCAGAATCAAAGATGAGAGATAGATATCATGAACAGAATCAAATATGAACAGATCAGACAACATGATCAAAATCAAAGATGAAGATAAATATCACAGTGATAATAAGATCAAAATCAAATAAGATAAATATCAGTGGATAATAAGATCAGAATCAAAATAAGATAAATAGTGAATAATAAGAAAAATCAAAAACAGATAAATATCAGTGGACAATAAGATCAGAATCAAATAAGATAAATATCAGTGGATAATAAGATCATGAATCAAAAAAGATAAACAGATCAGTGGATAGATAAAGATGATCAGAAAAAAGATGAACAGATAAAGATGAGCAGAAAATCAAAAGTGTGAAAAATAACAGACTGATAATAAGATCAGAATCAAAATGAAGATAAATATCAGTGGATAATGATCAGAATCAAAAACAAGATAAATATCAAAGATGATAAGAAGATCAAAATCAACATAAGATGAATATCAGTGGATAATAAAGATCAGAATCAAAATGAAGATAAAAGATCAAAGATAATAAGATCAGAATCAAAATGATAAATATCAGTGTGAAAGATAAGATCAAAATCAACATAAGATGAATATCAGTGGATAATCAAAATCAAAAGAAGATAAATATCAGGGATAATAAGATCAGAATCAACAAAGAAGATAAATATCAGTGGATAATAAGATCAGAATCAAAGATGAAGATAAATATCAGTGGATAATAAGATCAAAATCAACATGAGAAGATAAATATCAGTGGATAATAAGATCAACATCAAAAAGATAAATATCAGTGGATAATAAGATCAAAATCAACAGAAGATAAATATCAACAGATAATAAGAAAAATCAACAAAGATGAATATCAGACATGAAATCAGATCAGAATCAAAGATGATAAAGATAGAATAAAATGATAGTGGATAATAAGATCAAAATGAACAGTGATAAATGATGAACAGACTGACATACATAATCAAGAATCAAAATGAACATAAATGATAAATATCAGTGGATGAACAAGATCAGAATCAAAATGATAAATATCAGTGGATAATAAGATCAAAATCAAAATAAAGATAAATATCAAAATAAGAATCAAATCAAAAGAAGATAAATATCACAGTGGAAAGATGAAGATCAAAATGAAAAGAAGAAAAATGATCAGATAGATAATAAGATCAGTCAACATAAGATAAATATCAGTGGATAACAAGATCAGAATCAAAGATGAAGATAAATATCAGTGAACAATAAGAATGATGAAAGACAAGATAAATATCAGTGGATAATAAGATCAGAATAAAAAAAGATAAAATCAGTGGATAATAAGATCAGAATCAACATAAGATAAATATCAGTGGATAATAAGATCAGAATCAACAGTGTGAAAAATATCAGACTGGATAATAAGATCAGAATCAAAAGAAGATAAATATCAGTGTGATAATAAGATCTGAATCAAAGAAGATAAATATGAGATATATAATAAGATCAGAATCAAAATAAGAACAATATCAGTGGATAATAAGATCAAAATCAAAAGAAGATAAATATCAGTGATGAAAGATCAAAATGAAACATGATAAATATCAAAGTGGATATAGATCAGAATCAAAAGAAGATGAATATCAGTGGATAATATAATCAAAATCAACAGAAGATAAATATCAGATAATAAGATCAAAAATCAACAAAGATAAATATCAGTGGATAATAAGATCAAAATCAAAATGAAGATAAATATCACAGACATAATCAGAATCAAAATCAACATAAGAGAAATATCAGTGGATAATAACAGTCAGAATCAACAGAAGATAAATATCATCTGGATAATAAGATCAGAATCAAAAGAAGATAAATATCAGATGATAATAAGATCAAAATGAGAAACATAAGATAAACATCAGTGGATAATAAGATCAGAATCATGATCAGAAGATAAAGATGAGCAGGATAATAAGATCAACAATCAAAATAAGATAAACATCACTGACATATAAGATCAGAATCAAAGATGAGCAGATAGATATCAAAGATGATAGAGATAAATATCAGTGGATAATAAGATGAAAAAAGATGAACAGAAGATAAATATCAAACTGATAATAAGATCAGAATCAAAGTGAAAGATGAAGATAAATATCAGTGGATAATAAAGATCAAAATGAACATAAGATAAATATCAGAATCAAAAGATCAAATCAAAATCAGACTGAATAAGATCAGAATCAAAAGAAGATAAATATCAGTGGATAATAAGATCAGAATCAAAAAGATAAATATCAGTGGATAATAAGATCAGAATCAAAAAGATAAATATCAGTGGATAATAAGATCAACAATCAAAAGATAAATATCAGTGGATAATAAGATCAGAATCAAAAGAAGATAAATATCAGTGGATAATAAGATCAGAATCAAAAGAAGATGAACAGATGAATATCAGTGGATAATAAGATCAAAATCAAAGATGAGCAGATAGAATAGGTAACATGAACAGTGTGAAAGATCAACATCAACAAAGATAAATATCATGGATAATAAGATCAAAATCAAAGATAAATAGATAAATAAATCAGTGTGAAAATGAACAGAATCAAAAGAAGATAAATCAGATAATAAGATCATCAAAAGATAAATATCAGTGGATAATAAGATCAACAATCAAAAGATAAATATCAGTGGATAATAAGATCAAAATCAAATGAGAAGATAAATATCAGTGGATAATAAGAACAGAATGAAAAAGATGATAAATATCAAAGATGAGCAGATAATAAGATCAAAATCAAAATAAGATCAAATATCAGCAGATAAATATCAGTATGAACAGTCAAAAGATGAACATAAATATCAGTGGATAATAAGATCAGAATCAAAGATGATAAATATCATGGATAAAGATATCAAAAGAAGATAATAAGATCAAAAATCAAAATGAAGATAAATATCAGTGGATAATAACAGATCAAAATCAAATCAGAAGATAAATATCAGTGGATAATAAGAACAGAATCAAAAGAAGATAAATATCAAATAATAAAGATCAAATCAAAAGAAGATAAATATCAGTGATAATAAGATCAAAATCAACATATAAATATCATAATGTGAAATCAAGATGAACAGACAGAAAGATAAATATCAGACATAATCAAGATCAAAATCAATAGATAAATATCATGAACATAAATATGAACAGACTGATAATAAGATCAAAAAAAGATGAAATATAAGATAAATATCAGTGGATAATAAGATCAGAATCAAAAAAGATAAATATCAGTGATAATAAGATCAGAATCAAAAAGAAGATAAAATCAGATGAGATAATAAGATCAAAATCAAAAAAGTGATAAATATCAGAACAACAGTGTAAGATCAGAATCAAATCAGAATCAAAGATGAGCAGTGGATAGATAAGATCAGAATCAAAATGAAAGATAAATATCACTGGATAATAAGATCAGAATCAAAATGAGATAAATATCAGTGGATAAGATCAAATCAAAAGAAGATAAATATCAGTGGAAATAGATCAGAATCAAAAGAAGATAAATATCAGTCATAATAAGATCAAAATCAAAATAAGATAAATATCAGTGGATAATAAGATCAGAATCAAAAGAATAAATATCAGTGGATAATAAGATCAAAATCAAAATGAAGATAAATATCAGTGACATAATAAGATCAGAATCAAAGAAGATAAATATCAGTGGATAATAAGATCAGAATCAAAATAAGATAAATATCAGTGGATAATAAGATCAGAATCAAAATGAAGAGATAAATATCAGTAATAAATCAGAATCAAAAGAAGATAAATATCAGTGGATAATAAGATCAGAATCAAAATGAAGATAAATATCAGTGGATAATAAGATCACAACATGATCAAATCAACGATAAGAAGATCAGAATCAACAGTGGATAATAAGATCAGAATCAAAGAAGATAAATATCATGGATAATAAGATCAGTGTCAAAATAAGATAAATATCAGTGGATAATAAGAATCAAAAGAATCAGAAAATAAGATAACATATAAATATGAACAGATAATAAGATCAGAATCAAAGATGAGCAGATAATATCAGTGGATAATAAGATCAGAATCAAAAGAAGATAAATATCAGTGGATAATAAGATCAAAATGAACAGAGATAAATATCAAAGATGATAATAAGATCAGAATCAACATAAGATAAATAACAGACGATAATAAGATCAAAATCAAATGAAGATAAATATCAATGGATAATAAGATCAAAATCAAATAGATAAGATAAGATAAATATCACTGGATAATAAGATCAGAATCAAAATGAAGATAAATATCAGTGGATAATAAGATCAGAATCAAAATAAGATAAATATCAGTGACATAATAAGATCAAAATGAAAAAATCAAAATATCATGATAATAAGATCTGAATCAAAGATAAGATAAATATCAGTGGATAATCAACAGAAGATAAATATCAGAAATCAAAGATGAAAAGAAGATAAATATCAGTGGATAATAAGATCAGAATCAAATAAGATAAATATCAGTGATAATAAGATCAAAATCAAAAGTGTGATAAATGATCAGACTGAAAAGAAAATCAAAGATAAGATAAATATCAGTGGATAATAAGATCAGAATCAAAAGAAGATAAATATCAGTGGATAATAAGATCAGTCAAAAAGATAAATATCAGTGGATACAAGATCAGAATCAAAAGAAGATAAATATCAGTGATAATAAGATCAAAATCAAAATAAGATAAATATCAGTGGATAATAAGATCAGAATCAAAAGAAGATAAATATCAGTGGATAATAGATCAAAACAAAATAAGATAAATATCACTGGATAATAAGATCAAATCAAAGATGAGCAATATCAGTGGAACAATAAGATCAAAAATGAACAGACTGAAGACATGAAATATCAACAGATAGATAATAAGATCAGAAAATCAACAGAAGATAAATATCAGATGAGCATAAGATCAGAATCAACAAGAAGATGAACATCAGTGGATAATAAGATCAGAATCAAAAGAAGATAAATATCAGTGGATAATAAGATCAAAATCAACAGAAGATAAATATCAGATAAGCAGAAAATATAGATAAATAACAGTGTAATAAGATCAGAATCAAAATAAGATAAATATCAGATAATGATCAAATAAGATATCAAAGGATAATAAGATCAGAATCAACATAAGATAAATATCAGTGGATAATAAGATCAGAATCAAAAGAAGATAAATATCAGTGGATAATAAGATCAAAATCAAAAGATAAATATCAGTGGATAATAAGATCATCAACATAGCAGATAAATATCAGTGGAATATGATCACAAAGAAGATAAATATCAGATAATAAGATCAGAATCAAAAAAGATAAATATCAGTGGATAATAAGATCAGAATCAAAATGAACATAAATATGTGAAATAAAGATGAACAGACTGAGATAAATATCAGAATCAAAGATGAATCAAGATAAATATCAATGAACAGTGTCAACATAAGAAAATATCACAGGATAATAAGATCAAAATCAAAAGAAGATAAATAACAGTGGATAATAAGATCAGAATCAAATAAGATATCAATATCAAAGATGATAATAAGATGAACAAAATGAACAGTAATGATAAATATCAGTGGATATAAGATCAGAATCAAAAGAAGATAAATATCAGTGGATAATAAGATCAGAATCAAAGATAAATATCAGATAATAAGATCAGAATCAACAGAAGATAAATATCATGGATAATAAGATCAAAATCAAAATAAGATAAATATCAGTGGATAATAAGATCAAAATCAAATAAGATAAATATCAGTGGATAATAAGATCAGAATCAAAAGAAGATAAATATCTGGATAACAAGATCAGAATCAAAGAAGATAAAGATCAGTAGATAATGAACAGTGTGAAAGAAGAAAATATCAGTGGATAATGATCAGAATCAAAAGAAGATAAATATCAGTGGATAATAAGATCATGAATCAAAAGAAGATAAATAATCAAAGATAATAAGATCAAAATCAAAAATAAGATAAATATCAATAATAAAGATCAGAAGATAAATATCAGTGGATAATAAGATCAAATCAAATCAGATGATAAATATCAGTGGATAATAAGATCAAAATCAAAATAAGATAAATATCAGTGGATAATAAGATCAGAATCAAAGATGAGATAAATATCAGTGGATAATAAGATCAACATCAAAAAGAAGAATAAATATCAGATTGATAATAAACAGAAAGATCAAAATCAACATGATCAGATAAAATGAATCAGATGAAAGATAAATATCAGTGGATAATAAGATCAAATCAACATAAGATAAATATCAGTGGATAATAAAGATCAAAATCATGATAAATATCAGTGGATATATAAGATAAATCAAAAGAAATATCAGTGTAAAAGATCAAAATCAACATAAGATAAATATCATAATAATGATCAGAATCAAATCAAAGATGAGCAGATAATAAGATCAAAATGAACATAAGATAAATATCAGTGAAAATATGAACAGAATGAAGATAAATATCAGTGGATAATAAGATCAGAATCAAAGAAGATAAATATCAGGATAATAAATCAAAAATGTGAAAAGATGAATATCACTGATAACATGATCAGAATCAAAAAGATGAGATGAATATAGGCATGATACAAGAATAGATGAACAGTGTGAGATAAGATCAAAATCAAAGACTAAATATCAGTGGATAATAAGATCAGAATCAAAGATGAGAGATGAATCAGTGATAATAAGAACAAAATCAAATAAGATAAATATCAGTGATAAGATGATATGATCAGAATCAAAGATGAAATAAATAAATAACAGTGGAAATATGAACAGAATCAAAATGAAGATAATATATCAAAGGATGATAAGATCAAAATATGAATAAGATAAATATCAGTGGATGTGAAAGATGAACATAAATATCAGTGATAATAAGATCAAAATCAAATAAATGAATCAGATATATAATAATGAACAGTGTGAAAGATAAATATCACTGACATATAAGATCAGAATCAAAAGAAGATAAATATCATGGATAATGAACAGTGTCAAAAGAAGAAAAGACTGACATACAGGGATAATAAGATCAGAATCAAAGAAGAGCAAATATCAGATAATAAGATGAGGCAGAAGAAGAAATATCAGTGTAAAAGATGAAAATCAGACTGATAAATATCATGATCAGAATCAAAGATGAATATCAGATAGATAGGTATGAACAAGTGTGAAAATATGAACAGACTGACATACATGATCAGAATCAAAGATGAGCAGATATCAGATAGGTCAAAATGAACATAAGATAAAAGATCAGTGAAATGATCAGAATCAAAGACTGATAACAAGATCAAAAATGAACATGATCAGAATCAAAAGATGAGCAGATAACATAAGATAAATATCAAAGATGGATAATAAGATCATGATCAAAAGAAGATAAATATCAGTGGATAATAAGATCAAAATCAACATGAAGATAAATATAATATGATCAGAATCAAAAGATGAACAGATAGATAAGATCAAATAAGAAAGATGAACAGACTGACAACAAGATCAGAATCAAAGATGAAGATAAATATCAGAACAGGATAATGAAGATGAATCAAATGAAGAATCAAATATGAGCAGATATACATGAACAGTGTGAAAGATGAACAGACTGACATACAAGATCAGAATCAAAGATGAGCAGATATATAGGTGGATGTGAAAGATGAACAACTGACAGACATGATCAGAATCAAAGATGAGCAGATATAAAGGTATGAACAGTGTGAAAGATGAACAGACTGACATACATGATCAGAATCAAAGATGAGCAGATATATAGGTAATAGGTATGAACAGTGTGAAAATCAACAGACTGACAGACAGTGATCAGAATCAAAGATGAGCAGATATATAGTGTGAATCAAGATGAAAGAACAGAATGTGAAATAGATGAACAACAGACTGACAGACTGACATGATCAGAATCAAAGATGAGCAGATATATAGGAAATGAACAGAATGTGAATGATGAACAGACTGACAGACATGATCAGAATCAAAGATGAGCAGATATATATAATAAGATCAAAGAACAGTGTGAATGATGAACAGACTGACAGACATGATCAGAATCAAAGATGAGCAGATATGAACAGTGGAAATGAACAGTGTGAATGATGAACAGACTGACATACATGATCAGAAAGATCAAAGATGAGCAGATAGAATCAAAGATGAGCATGAACAGTGTGAAAAGATGAACAGACTGACAGACATGATCAGAATCAAAGATGAGCAGATATCATGGGCATGAACAGTGTGAAGCAGGATAGATGAACAGAAAAATGAACAGACATGATCAGAATCAAAGATGAGCAGATAGATAGGTATGAACAAAAAAAGATGAACAGACTGACAGACATGATCAGAATCAAAGATGAGCAGATAGATGAACATGAACTGACGTGATGAATGATGAACAGACTGACAGACATGATCAGAATCAAAGATGAGCAGATAAATAAAATGATAGGCATGAACAGAATGAAAGATGAACAGACTGATATACATGATCAAAATCAAAATCAGATGAGCAGATAGATAGGTATGAACAGTGTGAATAGATGAACAGACTGACATACATGATCAGAATCAAAGATGAGCAGATATATAGGTATGAACAGTGTGAAAGATGAACAGACTGACATACATGATCAGAATCAAAGATGAGCAGATAGATAGGTATGAACAGTGTGAATGATGAACAGACTGACATACATGATCAGAATCAAAGATGAGCAGATAGATAGGTATGAACAGTGTGAAAGATGAACAGACTGACATACATGATCAGAATCAAAGATGAGCAGATAGATAGGTATGAACAGTGTGAAAGATGAACAGACTGACATACATGATCAGAATCAAAGATGAGCAGATAGATAGGGCATGAACAGTGTGAAATAAGATGAACAGACTGACGGACATGATCAGAATCAAAGATGAGCAGATATATAACAGTAAAAGTATGATCAGAACAAAAATACAGATGAATGAATGAACAGAATCAAAGATGATCAGAATCAAAGATGAGATATAGATATGAACAGTGTGAATGATGAACAGACTGACATACATGATCAGAATCAAAGATGATATATAGATGAAATAGATGAACAGTGTGAAAGATGAACAGACTGACATACATGATCAGAATCAAAGATGAGCAGATAGATAGGTATGAACAGTGTGAAAGATGAACAGACTGACATACATGATCAGAATCAAAGACAGATATATAGGTATGAACAGTGTGAAAGAACACAGACTGAATATCAGTTGATGATCAGAATCAAAGATGAGCAGATTGATAATATGAACAGTGTGAAAGATGAACAGACTGACATACATGATCAGAATCAAAGATGAGCAGATAGATAGGGATATGAACAGTGTGAAAGATGAACAGACTGACATACATGATCAGAATCAAATGATGAGCAGATAGATAGGTATGAACAGTGTGAAAGATGAACAGACTGACATACATGATCAGAATCAAAGATGAGCAGATAAATAGAATGAGATATGAACAGTGTGAAAGATGAACAGACTGACATACATGATCAGAATCAAAGATGAGCAGATATATAGGCATGAACAGTGTGAAAGATGAACAGACTGACATACATGATCAGAATCAAAGATGAGCAGATAGATAGGTATGAACAGTGTGAATCAGAATGAAAGACATGATCAGAATCAAAGATGAGCAGATAGATAGGTATGAACAGTGTGAAAGATGAACAGACTGACATACATGATCAGAATCAAAGATGAGCAGATAGATAGGTATGAACAGTGTGAAAGATGAACAGACTGACAGACATGATCAGAATCAAAGATGAGCAGATAGATAGGTATGAACAGTGTGAAAGATGAACAGACTGACATACATGATCAGAATCAAAGATGAGCAGATATATAGGTATGAACAGTGTGAAAGATGAACAGACTGACAGACATGATCAGAATCAAAGATGAGCAGATAGATAGGTATGAACAGTGTGAAAGATGAACAGACTGACAGACATGTGATCAAATCAAAGATGAGCAGATAGATAGGCATGAACAGTGTGAAAGATGAACAGACTGACAGACATGATCTGAATCAAAGATGAGCAGATAGATAGGCATGAACAGTGTGAAAGATGAACAGACTGACAGACATGATCTGAATCAAAGATGAGCAGATAGATAGGCATGAACAGTGTGAAAGATGAACAGACTGACAGACATGATCAGAATCAAAGATGAGCAGATAGATAGGTATGAACAGTGTGAAAGATGAACAGACTGACATACATGATCAGAATCAAGGATAAGATATATAGGTATGAACAGTGTGAATGATGAACAGACTGACAGACATGATCAGAATCAAAGATGAGCAGATATATAGGGAACAGTGTGAAAGATGAACAGACTGACATACATGATCAGAATCAAAGATGAGCAGATAGATAGGTATGAACAGTGTGAATGATGAATAGACTGACGGACATGATCAGAATCAAAGATGAGCAGATATATAGGTATGAACAGTGTGAAGATGAACAGACTGACATAAATGATCAGAATCAAAGATGAGCAGATATATAGGTATGAACAGTGTGAAAGATGAACAGACTGACATATATGATCAGAATCAAAGATGAGCAGATATATAGGTATGGACAGTGTGAAATGAAACAGACTGACATACATGATCAGAATCAAAGATGAGCAGATATATAGGTATGAACAGTGTGAAAGATGAACAGACTGACATACATGATCAGAATCAAAGATGAGCAGATATATAGGTATGAACAGTGTGAATGATGAACAGACTGACGGATATGATCAGAATCAAAGATGAGCAGATAGATAGGTATGAACAGTGTGAATGATGAACAGACTGACAGACATGATCAGAATCAAAGATGAGCAGATAGATAGGTATGAACAGTGTGAAAGATGAACAGACTGACGGATATGATCAGAATCAAAGATGAGCAGATAGATAGGTATGAACAGTGTGAATGATGAACAGACTGACGGACATGATCAGAATCAAAGATGAGCAGATAGATAGGTATGAACAGTGTGAATGATGAACAGACTGACAGACATGATCAGAATCAAAGATGAGCAGATATATAGGTATGAACAGTGTGAAAGATGAACAGACTGACATACATGATCAGAATCAAAGATGAGCAGATATATAGGTATGAACAGTGTGAAAGATGAACAGACTGACGGATATGATCAGAATCACAGATGAGTGGATAGATAGGTATGGACAGTGTGAAAGATGAACAGACTGACAGACATGATCTGAATCAAAGTTGAGCAGATAGGTATGAACAGTGTGAATGATGAACAGACTGACGGATATGATCAGAATCAAAGATGAGCAGATAGATAGATAACAGTGTGAACTATGATGAAAAATGAGCAGATAGATACGCAGGAACAGTGTGAAAAAATCACAGACATGATCAGAATCAAAGATGAGCAGATAGATAGGCATGAACAGACTGACAGACAAACGTCAGAATCGATGATGAGCGGATAGGTAGGCATGAACAGTATAAAAAACGGACATAATGACGGACCGACCTGATCAGAATCACAGCTGAGTAGATAGACAGGCATGAACTGTGTTAAAGATGATCAGATTGATAGAGAGGCATTATCAGAATCAAAGATGATCAGATTGACAGACAAGAATAGATTAAAAGATGAGCTGGTTGACAGAAATGAAACGAATGAATGATGAGCAGATAGACAGGCATGAACAGAATGAAAGATAAACAAATTGACAGACGTGATCCGGGTGAAAGAATGAAAAATGAACAGATACCCATAATGAAAAAATAGTTATGAACAGTGTGAGAGAAAGAAAGCTGAACAGTTAGAGGAAAATAGGTAGAAAGATGTGAATATAGATAGGAACAGTGTGAAAAAGAGTTGGCTATGAAAAGTTCGAGAAAAATAGAAAAAGAGTGAGCTGAGCAGATAAGAGAAAAATAGATAGGAACAGAGTGAAAGAGAGAGGCGGGGATCCAAAAAGGTAGATACAATAGATAGGAACATAGTGAGAAAGAGATGAACCGATAGAGAAAAAAAAAACAGATGGAAATAGATTAAAAGAACATAGTGAGGAACATTAGAAAATGAACCAGATATCAAAGAAAAAAAAACAGATGGAAACACACACACACATATATATATATATATATATATATATATATATATAATTGAATGATTTCTATCCATTTCGTGTGGCTGGTATTTATTAACTTTTTGTTTGGTGTATTTTGTAATGCTTTTTTTCGTCTTTAAAACTCCGAGAGTGTTTTTTTACTTTATTTTTTTATTTATTTATTTATTTATTTATTTTGTTTTTTTAATTTTTCTTGTTGGTTTTTTTTTTTTTTTGTTTTTTGTTTTTTTAATCTATTGTAAAGCTTCTTTTTAAGATTTTTTTTAATCAACTCCGTTTTGCTGGGGGTGAGGGTATTTAAATTTGTTGATTTGCAAAAGTTTTATTTTTTATTCTTGCCGGAATTTCTCATTTTATTTTCAAAACTTTTTTTTTTTTTTTTTTTTTGCATCTATTTTGTATTCTTTTGAAGAGAGAACGTTTTTAACCAATTGGTGTTTTTTTTTTTTTTTTTTTTTTGTTTTACCAAAACTTTTCTTGTACTCTTTATTGATTTTATGGCGTGTTTCTTTATTTATTGTTCCTTCCTTATGACGCCATCAAACGGTTGAACTTGGCTATTCAATTGAAATTCAGATCTTCATTTACCCTGGACAGAAATCATGGCAAAAAGGAATCAATGACATTTTTTTAAATGCCTAAATTTCACACTATACAAAACTCGTGAGCCACTCAAGATAGAGTTAAAATTGAAATCTTGAATGAGGTGTTATATTCGCCTATCACCCGGTTCAAACCCCTCTCCAGTCTTTTGAAAGTAGTAGAGGTTTATTCCTTGTTTTCTCAGTATCTGTCTATATTTCAAAGATGAGGTATTATGTACACTATTTACATTATTCGGACTATTGTCCAGATGGTTCGATATTCGTGCCAGTTTCTGGTAGGATTTTTCAATTTGTCTACATATTTTGGGTATATCGGGTCCGTACCGATCCTTCAGTATCTGTCTACATTTCTGAGATTATGTACGCTATTTACATTATTCGGACACATGGCACAGTGGATAAAGGCGTTAGTTAGATCCAGTGACAGGACCCAAAGAGTGTGAGTTCAATACCTGGTTAAGGCAGTGGAGAACTTGGAGAGGGGAATCAACAGGAGATAACTGATAACTGACATCCATTAAATCATAGCACGTGGAACTAGAACAGTCTAACCCAGTGAGTGAAATAAAGCCTTCAGTTCGACATTCCAACCACCTGAAGAAGGCCAGGGCGTACAACGGCTGAAACGTTGTAATAAGTATGGCGACAAAGATGAGGACAATACTCCGAATAATATAAATAGTGTCCTTGTTTCTTGTTCTTCTCATTCTCTTTCTCTCACAACAACTCCTTCCGTCTTAGTGGCATTATCGCCTTGCTTGGAGTGAAATGAAAAAAATAAGGAGAAGAGATGACGATTGACCTTTGATTTGAAGAGGTCAAGATTAAATCGTTGAGAGATAAACTCACATCTGGGTCTGTTCCACAAAGTGGCATTTCGTGCGGGGAAAGCTGAGCTTAAAAATGAGGGTGATTCGACTCTGCGGAAGTGGTATGGCGTGTCATAGCTGCAACGATCTGAACTAGTGCAACTAAAGAATGGAAATAACAACAAATAAACGACAGCCATGCAACTTTGTGTCTACGGGAAAAGAGGTTGTATAGTGGAAAACAAGCCATCCACCACAAGACTGCGTAAATATTTTTAAAATCTATTGTGTAGTGATGGGATTGAGTAGCTCCCACATATTGCAACAATACTACATTTTTGGTCTAATCTGACACTTGTAAGAAAAAAAGTACTATAGTAATATTAATTACATCAAGAATTAAATGAAGTAAATTTATTAGTGTTTTGAATCAAGCGTTGAGAACAGTTTTCTAAATTCTTCAAACACTTGTCTGAATTTTTCTCTTCCTTTCACATCCGAATTATCGAAATACTGATAAGTGAAGAAGTACTATAGTATTATTATTTACTTCAAGACGATGACGATCATGGCTCTCTGAGTAAAGTTTACTTTATTTGTTATCTCTCCTAAAGCCCCTGCTTCCATCCATCATGCTCGTTAGATAGGTTATGCGTTGTTTTCTTCTGTCCCTCTTGTCTTCCCTATGTCCTGTGAGTGTCAGATTTTCCAAGCCCACTTTTCTCATTATGTCCCCTAGAAATGTCATCTGTCCCTTTCTGATACTGATTCTAAGTGTCCTTTATTTGTTTCCATTTTCTCTAAAACTTCCTCCTAAGATGTTTAGTACATGGTATTCTCAACATCCTTCTGTAGAACCATACTGATATCACCTTATGTTTCTTCTTCATCTCTGCGGAGATTTCCAGTATTCACCTTCATATAGGAGAACTGACATTATTATGTAAGAGTTCAGTACTTTTTGTTTCTAACTAAATTTTCTGTTTGTTTCACTTGGTATTTGAAAGGCATCTTTCTTTGTCCCAATGTTTTCCGTCGTTTCATAAAATACTGCCCAGATATTTAAATTGTTGTACGTGTTTAATTTTGGTATCACCAATAGGTAGGGCCGTTCCTTTTGCTGACAACAATGCATTCTGTCTTCTTGCAATTGATGTTGAGTTCTTTCTTTTTGATTTCCTTCACTAACATCTGTAGGAGTTCTGGTACTTTCCTCTCGATGTCTGCTATCAACACTGTGTCATGTGCATATCTTACGTTAAGATTGTGAGCACCAATAACGAATCATGGTAAGACTTCTAACTCTCTCACTGCATTTAGAAGATAGATCCATTTCTATTGTTTTAAAGATATTTTTGTGTATATATATATATATATATATATATATATATATATATATATCTATTATATATGTATATATAAATAAAAAGAAAGAACAGTAAGATATATAATCCAGTGTTCTTATAGATATATTTATTTTTACAAAATAGTGCTCAATATAAATTTACACAGCATTAATATAAACTGGTTTACTAACATAAAAGAAAAGAGCAACTGTACACTGATGCAGTTTGATATTGATAATTATTACCAATCAATATCTAAAGAACTATTTATGAATGCGTTGGACTTTGCCACCCACTATACTGATATTACAGATGATGAAAAGAACATTATTCTAAATGCGAAAAACTCGGTACTTATACACAAAGGTGAGCAATGGATTAAGAATTCTTATGACCACTTTGACATCACAATGGGATCACTAGACTCAGCTGAGTCTTCTGATCTCATTGGTCTTTTTATATTATACAACTTTACAGCGCACCGTGATATGAAAATAAATGACATTGGTTTGTACAGAGACGATGGACTTATGGTTATTAGAAACTCAACTAACTTTAAAATAAATAGAATTAGAAAGGTTTTATATAAAGAATTTAAAAGCATGGGCTTAAAAATTACGGTTAGCACTAAACTTAAAAAAGTGAACTTCCTAGATATAACATTAGATCTAAATAAAAAATACAAAATATAGAAAAAACAGATGTAGAAAAATAATTTGGTATACGCCCCCATACAACCAAATGGTAAAGAACAAATAAGGACAAAAATTCCTCGCATTAATAGTCAAAAATGACCTAGTGAAAGTAAACTAAACTACTATTTTCAATAAAAACACACTAAAATTGAGTTACAGCTGTACGGAAAACTTAGAAAAAATTATTAAGAACCATAATGCTAATATCTTAAACAAACACTTATACCAAAATAAAAAAAAATTAGATAATGAAAGAATAAAATAAAAACTGATGAAAATAAACAAAAATTATGTAACTGTAGAAACCCTCATAATTGCCCTCTACAAAATAAATGTCGCACTGAATCAATAGTATACCAATGCAATATCTCTTCGATTGAGAGTCCGCAAAAAATAAAAATATATATAGGTTGCACTAGCCATGAGTTCAAAAAAAGATTCAACCAACATCAAACCTCATTTAGGATAAATCAATATAAAAATCAAACATCTCTATCAAAATACTTCCTGGCACCTAAAAAGAATCAAATAAAACACCTACAGTAAAATGGAAGTTAATAAGAAAAGCTAGAATATGTAGGTGGTCATTAAATGACCAATGCCCTTTATTGCATACATGAGAAACTATATATTACTAAGTTTATAAAAAATAAAATTTACTGAACCAGAGAAATGAAATAGCTATTTTTATGAGCGTCATTGTCAAAAAATTTTTAAATAATATTTAAAATAAAAATTAATTTATAAAAGTGCGATCAGGTAATATACATACTTATATTTAACATGAAAAATTAATTTTATATACTGTAAGTAATTCTATTACATTTACTTGGCTTTTCATTAAAAAAAAGTCTATTAAAATAACAGTGAAAATATTTTAAAGTTGTATTTAAAATTGTAGTTAATACGAATTCTAACCTAAACACCTTTTTAAAATTGTAGTTAAATAAAACGTATTCTAACCTAAACACCTCTCAAAAAGTAATACCGACACTCAAATGTATCCAGTAAAACACCTACCGAAAAATGAAATTATGACGAAAAGCTAGAGGATGTAGGCCATTGAATGGCCCATGTCCTTTGTACATACATGTGCAACTATATATTACTAAGTTTATATTAAAAAAAAAAATAAAGTTTACTAAATCAGAGAAAAGAATTAGCTATTTTTGCCGTAAGTGCCAAAAATTTTACTTAAATAATATTTAAATATAAATTTTTTAAAAAATCGTAATAGACATATACTTGATATGGAAAATAATCTTACTTACTATAAGTAATTCTAATACATTTACCCCTATTAAATTAAATATAGTCTAAAAAAACTAATAATGAAAATATTTTAAAGTTGTAATTAAAATTGTAGTTAATTAAAATGAATTCTAAACTAAACTCCTTTTAAATTGTAATTAAATAAATAAATAAAGTTTACTAAAATAGAGAAATGAAGTAGCTATTTTGCCGTAAAGATAAAAAAAATATTTACTTAAAAATATTTAAATATAAAATTTATTAAAAAATCGTAATATAAATATACTTGATATAGAAAAATAATTTTACTGACGGTAAAGAACTCGGATACATTTTAAATGAAATATAGTCTAAAAAAACTAATAATGAAAATATTTTAAAGTTGTAATTAAAATTGTAGTTAATTAAAATGAATTCTAAACTAAACTTCTTTTTTAAATTGTAATTAAATAAATAAATAAAGTTTACTAAAATAGAGAAATGAAGTAGCTATTTTTGCCGTAAAAGATAAAAAAAAATTTTTACTTAAAAATATTTAAATATAAAAAAAATTTAAAAATCGTAATATAAATATACTTGATATAGAAAAATAATTTTTACTGATGGTAAAATAACATTTTACTTCTATTAACTGGAAATATAGGCTATAAAAACTAATAATGGAAATATTTTAAAGTTGTAATTAAAACTGTAGTTAATTAAAATGAATTCTGACCTAAACTTCTTTTTAATTTGTAATTAAATAAATAAATAAAATCTACTAAATCTTAATGAAAATTTTTACTTTAGAAATATTTAAATATAAAATTTTAAAAATCATAATATAATTTAAATATACGAAAAAAAAAAAAAAAAAAAAAAAAACATTTTTAGCCGTTAACAATATAATTTTAAAAAATCTAGACGACAGGCTTTAACGGAAGTTAGATTTCATTGAAAAAATACATTCCTTCCCACGCCCCAAACGTAGCAATAATCTGATACATTAAATTATAGACATATTGAAAACCCAATACCCCTGTCTAGAAAAATAGATTTATCTGTAACCTTGGAAACATGAATTTTGTTTTAGCTGTGTATTTAAAACCCAGTAATTTTAAAAGTTTTCCAAAATTCGCTTGAGGATGAAATGGAACTAATGTCTTTAATTTAATCACAAAATTAAATTCGTGGCTTTTAGCTTCCATTTTTGAAACATGGTTAGAACTGTGTAGCGAAAAAAAAACATATTTTAAATCAATTAATTTATAATATTAATGCTCTGTAAATTTACATTGAGCACTATTTTGTAAAAATAAAAATATCTATAAGAACACCGGATTATATATATTGTCTTGCTGTTCTTTCTTTTTATTTATTTATTTATATATATATATATATATATATATATATATATATATATGTATTTAGGCATCAATCCTTCTTCCATGCACATTTCATTTATTACAACGTATAAGGTGCTTTGATTTAGTTTTTTTATACAATTTCTCATGTGATCTAATATATTTTTTTTCTTTTCAGATGATAAACTATATAAAAACTGTCCGATTCTGTTCTTTTTATCGGAGTGCTTTCAGCTGTACATTTAGCCATTTTCAAAAGTTGAAATATATTAACTGTTAACAGAAAATAGTTTGTTTTATGTATGTATTTATATAATGTTTACATTCTCAAAACCCCGATCAAGATATTATGTCCATGTTGATAGTTAATATTACTGAGTGTTAGTGTTTTTGTTTTTATTAATAAGGCTTCAATTATTTTTAGTCTTTTTTACATGTAGATGTTGCTATTATGCTTGCGTAGGACTCCATGAATATTTAAATGAGATCTAATTCAGCAATGGTCAGAAAGGTGTGTATATATATATATATATATATATATATATATATATATATAAATATATAATAAATATATGGATATAGATCCGACAGTATGAAGAAAAATATATACGGAAAAAAAAAAAACAAACAAAAATCCTTATATACAATTATGCTGTTTTAATGTTAATATGTCAACGTCGGACGTTTCGGTCTAATAAACTATCTTCAGGACATATTCATAAATTATAACATTATAACCTTATCTTTGTCATGTTGTATTGATAAATGATTCACCATGAAACTCGGAGTTGTGCAAGTAATAATTAATAATGACATATATTAAATAGTTCTGTTCCTTAATATTGTGCACTGTTTTTCTTAAACTATGAAGTATTTAAGGGGATCGCTCGCTCGTATACGTAACTATATTATATATATATATATATATATATATATATATATATATATATATATATAAACTCTCCTGTCGATTTCGACGTATGAGGTTCCGACAACTTTTAATGACCTTTATGTTTGAATCTAGAGTGACATTTCAGACCTGCTAATGACTTGCAAAGAAAACCACAGATTGGGCAAGGTGTGAGCAAAGAGGGTGCACTGATGGCACCCTCTTGAGGCTTTCCTTTCTCTTGCTTCACGGAGCTTGACAACGCTTGCTGCCGAAAAAATTCCTGATTCAGTGTAAGTTACACTTTTCCAAGTTTGCGATCCAAGGCAGTATTCTCCAAATCAGTGTGTGCAATATTTGCAGCTGCAAGGTTACTTTTCAGCTTATCTTTAAACCTGAGCAAGGGTCGGCCAACATTCCGTTGACCACCTTCAAGCTGACTGTACATGAGAATCTTTGGAATTCTACCATCTTGCATCCGTACAACATGACCGGCCCATCGTAACTGTGCCCTCATGAGGAAGCACTCAATTCCGTCAATATATATATACACACACAGAGACACATACATACTTAGGTAGAAAATGACAGAGACAGATGTAGAGACACTATGATAGATGTGAAAATATAGGTAGGGACAGGGAGATAAGGAGCAGACTGGGACGCTAGACAGATAAGTTAGATACATACAAGATAGATATAATATAGATAGGTAAAAGATAGATAAATGATCGATATATACATTAAGGATAGATGAAGGAACGATAGACAGATGATAGATAAAGATAGGTACAATATATCAGGATAG
Organism: Acanthosepion pharaonis; assembly: GCA_903632075.3. Taxonomy (NCBI): domain Eukaryota; kingdom Metazoa; phylum Mollusca; class Cephalopoda; order Sepiida; family Sepiidae; genus Acanthosepion; species Acanthosepion pharaonis. The sequence goes on along the minus strand of CAHIKZ030002999.1, from coordinate 398,517 downwards.
CTGGGGGAAGGAGACGAAGATGATTCATACCTTTCCTAAGGGTATTAGCACGTAAGGGAATTTTATGGATTCGACTGGAATTCGAACTCGGCTCTCCGATTACATCAATCCGAGCCACTATCCATAACTCCACCATGCCTAGAGATTGATAAATGATAGATATATGTAGATAAAGCATAGATAAATAAATAATACATAGATGCATGGGTTGATATGAATATATTGAGATATCTAGATAAGAAACAGATGTTCGAAGTGTAAACAATTCCACAATGTCGATTGCATTTATATGTTTACTACTGACGAGAAAATATGGCAACCCAGGAGAGCTGAGATTTAGGGAAATAAGAAAAATCTTTCGAGTAGTTGTCTACATTTTCAAGTGGCTTCTCAGCCCCATAACCCGGGGCAAATTATTAAGTCTGGTGAAAAAGATGTAAACAAATTTTAGCAGTCATTAAATAGCCAGAGTGGGGGAGGCCATAACTGAGAGGAGGTATAAATTCTACAAACATATAACACAAATTGACCACCGAATGTGCGAGATGGAAACAGTTCAATATATATATATATATATATATATATATATATATATATATATAAGAAAGCTTCTTGTTAACTTTCTTTTGCTCCATGGAAAAATTCTTTATTTTTCTGTTTAGTAATTTTTAAATTTTGTACAAATAAATATATATAGTTCAATTTTTCCTTGAGCAATTATGATAGGTTAATCCTTAGATAAGGTTTCATTCTAAGCACAAGACTGTATTTAGCGTCCTCTTCGCTATAAATGTCCATAGCTCTAGTACCCCAGTTATTTTGGATAGACATTGTCAAAATGAAACTTGACATTTTAACAATAATCAATATAAAGCCTTTATTTTCCTTAGATCCTCTATAGTAATGCATCATAGTTTGATTGCAATTCCTTTAATGAACTACTTTCTTTTAACCCTTTTCATTCCATCATTGATCATAGCCTGGCTCTCCCTAATGGCACATAAGGCTAAAAATATGACATTTTAACAATAGTCAATATAAAATTTTCCTTTATTTTCCCTTAGATCCTCTATAGTAATGCATCATAGCTTGATTGCAATTCCTTTAATATTGCTACTTTCTTTAACCCTTTTCATTCCATCATTGATCATAGCCTGGCTCTCCCTAGTGGCACATAAAGGCTAAAATATGACATTTTAACAATAGTCAATATAAAGCCTTTATTTTCCTTAGATCCTCTATAGTAATGCATCATAATTGATTGCAAATTCCTTTAATATTGCTACTTTCTTTTTAACCCTTTTCATTCCATCATTGATCATAGCCTGGCTCTCCCTAGTGGCATATAAATTTAAAATATGACATTTTAACAATAGTCAATATAAAAGCCTTATTTTCCATAGATCCTCTATAGTAATGCATCATAGCTTGATTGCAATTCCTTTAATATTGCTACTTTCTTAACCCTTTTCATTCCATCATTGATCATAGCCTGGCTTCCCTAGTGGCATATAAAAAAATATTCATTTTAACAATAGTCAATATAAAATTTATTTTCCCTTAGATCCTCTATAGTAATGCATCATAGTTTGATTGCAATTCGGTAAAGAACTTTAATATTAAATTAAATATTTCTTTTAACCCTTTTCATTCCATCATTGATCAAGCCTATAAAAAGGCTAAAATATGCATTTTAACAATTAAAATATGAATTTTCCTTAACTAGTCAATATAACTTTTTTAAATTGATCCTCTATAGTAATGCATCATAGTCAATTGATTTATTTTCCCATAATTCCTTTAATTTTTTTACTTTTCTTTTAACCCTTTTCATTCCATCATTGATCATAGCCTGGCTCTCCTAGTGGCACATAAGGCTAAAATATGACATTTTAACAATAGTCAATATAAAGCCTTTTATTTTCCCTTAGATCCTCTATAGTAATGCATCATAGCTTGATTGCAATTCCTTTTAATATTGCTACTTTCTTTAACCCTTTTCATTCCATCATTGATCATAGCCTAAACTCTCCTTAAATTGCAATAAAGGCTAAAATATGACATTTTAACAATAGTCAATATAAAGCCTTTATTTTCCTTAGATCCTCTATAGTAATGCATCATAAGCTTGATTGCAATTCCTTTAATATTGCTACTTTCTTTTAACCCTTTTCATTCCATCATTGATCATAGCCTGGCTCTCCCCTAGTGGCACATAAGGCTAAAATATGACATTTTAACAATAGTCAATATAAAGCCTTTATTTTTCCTTAGATCCTCTATAGTAATGCATCATAGCTTGATTGCAATTCCTTTAATATTGCTACTTTTTTTAACCCTTTTCATTCCATCATTGATCATAGCCTGGCTCTCCCTAATGGCATATAAGGCTAAAATATGACATTTTAACAATAGTCAATATAAAGCCTTTATTTTCCCTTAGATCCTCTATAGTAATGCATCATAGCTTGATTGCAATTCCTTTAATATTGCTACTTTCTTTTTAACCCTTTTCATTCCATCATTGATCATAGCCTGGCTCTCCCTAGTGGCACATAAGGACTAAAATAACATTTTAACAATAGTCAATATAAAAAACATATTTTCCCTTAGATCCTCTATAGTAATGCATCATGCTTGATTGCAATTCCTTTAATATTGCTACTTTTTTTAAAATTTTCAGTCCATCATTGATCATAGCCTGGCTTTCCCCTTTCCTAAAATATGATTTTGTTTATAGTCAATATAAAGTAATGCCCCTATCCTCTATAAATGCATCATTATTGATTGCAATTCCCCTTTAATATTGCTACTTTCTTTTTAACCCTTTTCATTCCATCATTGATCATAGCCTGGCTCTCCCTAGTGGCACATAAGGCTAAAATATGACATTTTAACAATAGTCAATATAAAGCCTTTATTTTCCCTTAGATCCTCTATAGTAATGCATCATAGCTTGATTGCAATTCCTTTAATATTGCTATTTTCTTTTAACCCTTTTCATTCCATCATTGATCATAGCCTGGCTCTCCCTAATAGTGGCAATATTAAGGCATTTTTCTAAAATATTTATTTATACATTTAACAATAGTCAATATAAAGCCTTTATTTTCCCATAGATCCTCTATACTAATGCATCATAGCTTGATTGCAATTCCTTTAATATTGCTACTTTCTTTTAACCCTTTTCATTCCATCATTGATCATAGCCTGGCTCTCCCTAGTGGCATATAAGGCTAAAATATGACATTTTAACAATAGTCAATATAAAGCCTTTATTTTCCCTTAGATCCTCTATAGTAATGCATCATAGCTTGATTGCAATTCCTTTAATATTGCTACTTTCTTTTAACCCTTTTCATTCCATCATTGATCATAGCCTGGCTCTCCCTAGTGGCACATAAGGCTAAAATATGACATTTTAACAATAGTCAATATAAAAGCCTTTATTTTCCCTTAGATCCTCTATAGTAATGCATCATAGCTTGATTGCAATTCCTTTAATATTGCTACTTTCTTTTAACCCTTTCATTCCATTGATGATCATAGCCTGGCTCTCCCTAGTGGCACATAAGGCTAAAATATGACATTTTTAACAATAGTCAATATAAAGTTTATTTTCCCTTAGATCCTCTATAGTAATGCATCATAGCTTGATTGCAATTCCTTTAATATTGCTACTTTCTTTTAACCCTTTTCATTCCATCATTGATCATAGCCTGGCTCTCCCTAGTGGCATAAAGGCTAAAATATGACATTTTAACAATAGTCAATATAAAGCCTTTATTTTCCCTTAGATCCTCTATAGTAATGCATCATAGCTTGATTGCAAATTCCTTTAATATTGCTACTTTCTTTTAACCCTTTTCATTCCATCATTGATCATAGCCTGGCTCTCCCTAGTGGCACATAAGGCTAAATATGACATTTTAACAATAGTCAATATAAAGCCTTTATTTTCCCTTAGATCCTCTATAGTAATGCATCATAGCTTGATTGCAATTCCTTTAATATTGCTACTTTCTTTTAACCCTTTCATTCCATCATTGATCATAGCCTTTCTCCTTAGTGGCACTTAAGGCTAAAATATGACATTTTAACAATTCCCTTTATTTTCCCTTTAGATCCTCTATAGTAATGCATCATAGCTTGGCAATTCCTTTAATATTGCTACTTTCTTTTAAGGCCTTTCATTCCATCATTGATCATTTCTCCCTAATTGGTACAAAGGCTAAAATATGACATTTAACAATAGTCAATATAAAGCCTTTATTTTCCTCTTAGAATCCTCTATAGTAATGCATCATTTAACCTTTTCATTCCATTTGATTGCAATCTCCCTTTAATATTGCTACTTTATAAAGCTTTTAACCTCTTTTAATTCCATCATTGATCATAGCCTGGCTCTCCCTAGTGGCACATAAGGCTAAAATATGACATTTTAACAATAGTCAATATAAAGCCTTTATTTTCCCTTAGATCCTCTATAGTAATGCATCATAGCTTGATTGCAATTCCTTTAATATTGCTACTTTCTTTTAACCCTTTTCATTCCATCATTGATCATAGCCTGGCTCTCCCTAGTGGCACATAAGGCTAAAATATGACATTTTAACAATAGTCAATATAAAGCCTTTATTTTCCCTTAGATCCTCTATAGTAATGCATCATAGCTTGATTGCAATTCCTTTAATATTGCTACTTTCTTTTAACCCTTTTCATTCCATCATTGATCATAGCCTGGATCTCCCTAGTGGCACATAAGGCTAAAATATGACATTTTAACAATAGTCAATATAAAGCCTTTATTTTCCCTTAGATCCTCTATAGTAATGCATCATAGCTTGATTGCAATTCCTTTAATATTGCTACTTTCTTTTTAACCCTTTCATTCCATCATTGATCATAGCCTGGCTCTCCTAGTGGCACATAAGGCTAAAATATGACATTTTAACAATAGTCAATATAAAGCCTTTATTTTCCCTTAGATCCTCTATAGTAATGCATCATAGCTTGATTGCAATTCCTTTAATATTGCTACTTTTCTTTTAACCCTTTTCATTCCATCATTGATCATAGCCTGGCTCTCCCTAGTGGGCACATAAGGCTAAAATATGACATTTTAACAATAGTCAATATAAAGCCTTTATTTTCCCTTAGATCCTCTATAGTAATGCATCATAGCTTGATTGCAATTCCTTTAATATTGCTACTTTCTTTTTAACCTTTTCATTCCATCATTGATCATCCTGGATCTCCCTAGACATAAGGGCAAAATATGACATTTTAACAATAGTCAATATAAAGCCTTTATTTTCCCTTAGATCCTCTATAGTAATGCATCATAGGTTTGATTGCAATTCCTTTAATAATGCTACTTTCTTTTTAACCCTTTCATTCCATCATTAATCAAGCCTAGTGGCACATAAAATAACATTTTAACAATAGTCAATATAAAAGCCTTTATTTTCCCTTAGATCCTCTATAGTAATGCATCATAGCTTGATTGCAATTCCTTTAATATTGCTACTTTCTTTTTTAACCCTTTTCATTCCATCATTGATCATAGCCTGGCTCTCCCTAGTGGCACATAAGGCTAAAATATGACATTTAACAATAGTCAATATAAAGCCTTTATTTTCCCTTAGATCCTCTATAGTAATGCATCATAGCTTGATTGCAATTCCTTTAATATTGCTACTTTCTTTTAACCCTTTTCATTCCATCATTGATCATAGCCTGGATCTCTCCCTAGTGGCATATAAGGCTAAAATATGACATTTAACAATAGTCAATATAAAGCCTTTTTTTTCCTTCCTCTATAGTAATGCATCATAGCTTTAGATTTAATATTGCCTTTTAACCCTTTCATTCCATCATTGATCATATAAGTAAAATGCATCAATAGTCAATTGATTTGCCTCTATATTCATCATTTAATTGCAATTCCTTTAATATTGCTTTCTTTTAACCCTTTTCATTCCATCATTGATCATAGCCTGGCTCTCCCTAGTGGCACATAAGGCTAAAATATGACATTTTAACAATAGTCAATATAAAGCCTTTATTTTCCCTTAGATCCTCTATAGTAATGCATCATAGCTTGATTGCAATTCCTTTAATATTGCTACTTTCTTTTAACCCTTTTCATTCCATCATTGATCATAGCCTGGCTCTCCCTAGTGGCACATAAGGCTAAAATATGACATTTTAACAATAGTCAATATAAAGCCTTTATTTTCCTTAGATCCTCTATAGTAATGCATCATAGCTTGATTGCAATTCCTTTAATATTGCTACTTTCTTTTAACCCTTTTCATTCCATCATTGATCATAGCCTGGCTCTCCCTAGTGGCACATAAGGCTAAAATATGACATTTTAACAATAGTCAATATAAAGCCTTTATTTTCCCTAGATCCTCTATAGTAATGCATCATAGCTTGATTGCAATTCCTTTAATATTGCTACTTTCTTTTAACCCTTTTCATTCCATCATTGATCATAGCCTGGCTCTCCTAGTGGCACATAAGGCTAAAATATGACATTTTAACAATAGTCAATATAAAAGCCTTTATTTTCCCTTAGATCCTCTATAGTAATGCATCATAGCTTGATTGCAATTCCTTTAATATTGCTACTTTTTTTAACCCTTTCATTCCATCATTGATCATAGCCTGGCTCTCCTAGTGGCACATAAGGCTAAAATATGACATTTTAACAATAGTCAATATAAAGCCTTTATTTTCCCTTAGATCCTCTATAGTAATGCATCATAGCTTGATTGCAATTCCTTTAATATTGCTACTTTCTTTTTAACCCTTTTCATTCCATCATTGATCATAGCCTGGCTCTCCCTAGTGGCACATAAGGCTAAAATATGACATTTTAACAATAGTCAATATAAAGCCTTTTATTTTCCTTTAGATCCTCTATAGTAATGCATCATAGCTTGATTGCAATTCCTTTAATATTGCTACTTTCTTTTAACCCTTTTCATTCCATCATTGATCATAGCCTGGCTCTCCCTAGTGGCACATAAGGCTAAAATATGACATTTTAACAATAGTCAATATAAAGCCTTTATTTTCCCTTAGATCCTCTATAGTAATGCATCATAGCTTGATTGCAATTCCTTTAATATTGCTACTTTCTTTTAACCCTTTTCATTCCATCATTGATCATAGCCTGGCTCTCCCTAGTGGCACATAAGGCTAAAATATGACATTTTAACAATAGTCAATATAAAGCCTTTATTTTCTTTATTTTCCTTAGATCCCCTTTCATTCCATAGATCAATGCATCACATAGGCTTGACATTTTAACAATAGTCAATATAAAGCCTTTAATCCTCTATAGTAATGCATCATAGCTTTTGCAATTTTAACCCTACTTTCTTTTAACCATCATTGATCATAGCCTGGCTCTCCCTAGTGGCACATAAAGGCTAAAATATGACATTTTAACAATAGTCAATATAAAGCCTTTATTTTCCCTTAGATCCTCTATAGTAATGCATCATAGCTTGATTGCAATTCCTTTAATATTGCTACTTTCTTTTAACCCTTTTCATTCCATCATTGATCATAGCCTGGCTCTCCCTAGTGGCACATAAGGCTAAAATATGACATTTTAACAATAGTCAATATAAAGCCTTTATTTTCCTTAGATCCTCTATAGTAATGCATCATAGCTTGATTGCAATTCCTTTAATATTGCTACTTTCTTTTAACCCTTTTCATTCCATCATTGATCATAGCCTGGCTCTCCCTAGTGGCACATAAGGCTAAAATATGACATTTTAACAATAGTCAATATAAAGCCTTTATTTTCCTTAGATCCTCTATAGTAATGCATCATAGCTTGATTGCAATTCCTTTAATATTGCTACTTTCTTTTACCCCTTTCATTCCATCATTGATCATAGCCTGGCTCTCCCTAGTGGCACATAAGGCTAAAATATGACATTTTAACAATAGTCAATATAAAGCCTTTATTTTCCCTTAGATCCTCTATAGTAATGCATCATAGCTTGATTGCAATTCCTTTAATATTGCTACTTTTTTTAACCCTTTTCATTCCATCATTGATCATAGCCTGGCTCTCCCTAGTGGCACATAAGGCTAAAATATGACATTTTAACAATAGTCAATATAAAGCCTTTATTTTCCCTTAGATCCTCTATAGTAATGCATCATAGCATTTTATTGCAATTCCTTTAATATTGCTACTTTCTTTTAACCCTTTTCATTCCATCATTGATCATAGCCTGGCTCTCCCTAGTGGCACATAAGGCTAAAAATATGACATTTTAACAATAGTCAATATAAAGCCTTTATTTTCCCTTAGATCCTCTATAGTAATGCATCATAGCTTGATTGCAATTCCTTTAATATTGCTACATTCTTTTAACCCTTTTCATTCCATCATTGATCATAGCCTGAAAATCTCCCTAGTGGCACATAAGGCTAAAATATGACATTTTAACAATAGTCAATATAAAGCCTTTATTTTTCCCTTAGATCCTCTATAGTAATGCATCATAGCTTGATTGCAATTCCTTTAATATTGCTACTTTCTTTTTAACCCTTTCATTCCATCATTGATCATAGCCTGGCTCTCCCTAGTGGCACATAAGGCTAAAATATGACATTTTAACAATAGTCAATATAAAGCCTTTATTTTCCCTTAGATCCTCTATAGTAATGCATCATAGCTTGATTGCAATTCCTTTAATATTGCTACTTTCTTTTTAACCCTTTTCATTCCATCATTGATCATAGCCTGGCTCTCCCTAGTGGCACATAAGGCTAAAATATGACATTTTAACAATAGTCAATATAAAGCCTTTATTTTCCCTTAGATCCTCTATAGTAATGCATCATAGCTTGATTGCAATTCCTTTAATATTGCTACTTTCTTTTAACCCTTTTCATTCCATCATTGATCATAGCCTGGCTCTCCCTAGTGGCACATAAGGCTAAAATATGACATTTTAACAATAGTCAATATAAAGCCTTTATTTTCCTTAGATCCTCTATAGTAATGCATCATAGCTTGATTGCAATTCCTTTAATATTGCTACTTTCTTTTAACCCTTTCATTCCATCATTGATCATAGCCTGGCTCTCCCTAGTGGCACATAAAGGCTAAAATATGACATTTTAACAATAGTCAATATAAAGCCTTTTATTTTCCCATTAGATCCTCTATAGTAATGCATCATAGATCTTGATTGCAATTCCTTTAATATTGCTACTTTCTTTTAACCCTTTTCATTCCATCATTGATCATAGCCTGGCTCTCCCTAGTGGCACATAAGGCTAAAATATGACATTTTAACAATAGTCAATATAAAGCCTTTATTTTCCCTTAGATCCTCTATAGTAATGCATCATAGCTTGATTGCAATTCCTTTAATATTGCTACTTTCTTTTTTAACCCTTTTCATTCCATCATTGATCATAGCCTGGCTCTCCCTAGTGGCACATAAGGCTAAAATATGACATTTTAACAATAGTCAATATAAAGCCTTTATTTTCCCTTAGATCCTCTATAGTAATGCATCATAGCTTGATTGCAATTCCTTTAATATTGCTACTTTCTTTTAACCCTTTCATTCCATCATTGATCATAGCCTGGCTCTCCCTAGTGGCACATAAGGCTAAAATATGACATTTTAACAATAGTCAATATAAAGCCTTTATTTTCCCTTAGATCCTCTATAGTAATGCATCATAGCTTGATTGCAATTCCTTTAATATTGCTACTTTCTTTTAACCCTTTTCATTCCATCATTGATCATAGCCTGGCTCTCCCTAGTGGCACATAAAGGCTAAAATATGACATTTTAACAATAGTCAATATAAAGCCTTTATTTTCCTTAGATCCTCTATAGTAATGCATCATAGCTTGATTGCAATTCCTTTAATATTACTACTTTCTTTTAACCCTTTCATTCCATCATTGATCATAGCCTGGCTCTCCTAGTGGCACATAAGGCTAAAATATGACATTTTAACAATAGTCAATATAAAGCCTTTATTTTCCTTAGATCCTCTATAGTAATGCATCATAGCTTGATTGCAATTCCTTTAATATTGCTACTTTCTTTTAACCCTTTTCATTCCATCATTGATCATAGCCTGGCTCTCCTCCCCTAGTGGCACATAAGGCTAAAATATGACATTTTAACAATAGTCAATATAAAGCCTTTATTTTCCTTAGATCCTCTATAGTAATGCATCATAGCTTGATTGCAATTCCTTTAATATTGCTACTTTCTTTTAACCCTTTCATTCCATCATTGATCATAGCCTGGCTCTCCCTAGTGGCACATAAGGCTAAAATATGACATTTTAACAATAGTCAATATAAAGCCTTTATTTTCCCTTAGATCCTCTATAGTAATGCATCATAGCTTGATTGCAATTCCTTTAATATTGCTACTTTCTTTTTAACCCTTTTCATTCCATCATTGATCATAGCCTGGCTCTCCCTAGTGGCATATAAGGCTAAAATATGACATTTTAACAATAGTCAATATAAAGCCTTTTATTTTCCCTTAGATCCTCTATAGTAATGCATCATAGCTTGATTGCAATTCCTTTAATATTGCTACTTTCTTTTAACCCTTTCATTCCATCATTGATCATAGCCTGGCTCTCCCTAGTGGCACATAAGGCTAAAATATGACATTTTAACAATAGTCAATATAAAGCCTTTATTTTCCCTTAGATCCTCTATAGTAATGCATCATAGCTTGATTGCAATTCCTTTAATATTGCTACTTTCTTTAACCCTTTCATTCCATCATTGATCATAGCCTGGCTCTCCCTAGTGGCACATAAGGCTAAAATATGACATTTTAACAATAGTCAATATAAAGCCTTTATTTTCCCTTAGATCCTCTATAGTAATGCATCATAGTTTGATTGCAATTCCTTTAATATTGCTACTTTCTTTTAACCCTTTCATTCCATCATTGATCATAGCCTGGCTCTCCCTAGTGGCACATAAAAGGCTAAAATATGACATTTAACAATAGTCAATATAAAGCCTTTATTTTCCCTTAGATCCTCTATAGTAATGCATCATAGCTTGATTGCAATTCCTTTAATATTGCTACTTTCTTTTAACCCTTTTCATTCCATCATTGATCATAGCCTGGCTCTCCCTAGTGGCATATAAGGCTAAAATATGACATTTAACAATAGTCAATATAAAGCCTTTATTTTCCTTAGATCCTCTATAGTAATGCATCATAGCTTGATTGCAATTCCTTTAATATTGCTACTTTCTTTTAACCCTTTTCATTCCATCATTGATCATAGCCTGGCTCTCCCTAGTGGCACATAAAGGCTAAAATATGACATTTTAACAATAGTCAATATAAAGCCTTTATTTTCCCTTTCAGATCCTCTATAGTAATGCATCATAATAGTCTTGATTTTCCCTTCCTTTAATATTGCTACTTTCTTTTTTTTTTGCTACTCTTTTCATTCCATCATTGATCATAGCCTGGCTCTCCCTAGTGGCATATAAGGCTAAAATATGACATTTTAACAATAGTCAATATAAAGCCTTTATTTTCCCTTAGATCCTCTATAGTAATGCATCATAGCTTGATTGCAATTCCTTTAATATTGCTACTTTCTTTTAACCCTTTTCATTCCATCATTGATCATAGCCTGGCTCTCCCTAGTGGCACATAAGGCTAAAATATGACATTTTAACAATAGTCAATATAAAGCCTTTATTTTCCCTTAGATCCTCTATAGTAATGCATCATAGCTTGATTGCAATTCCTTTAATATTTCTACTTTCTTTTAACCCTTTTCATTCCATCATTGATCATAGCCTGGCTCTCCCTAGATGGCATAAGGCTAAAATATGACATTTAACAATAATTATAAAGCCTTTATTTTCCCTTAGATTCAATTCCATTGCAATTCCTTTAATATTGATCTTTTTTAACCCCTTTCATTCCATCATTGATCATAGCCTGGCTCTCCCTAGTGGCATATAAGGCTAAAATATGACATTTTAACAATAGTCAATATAAAGCCTTTATTTTCCCTTAGATCCTCTATAGTAATGCATCATAGCTTGATTGCAATTCCTTTAATATTGCTACTTTCTTTTAACCCTTTTCATTCCATCATTGATCATAGCCTGGCTCTCCCTAGTGGCACATAAGGCTAAAATATGACATTTTAACAATAGTCAATATAAAGCCTTTATTTTCCCTTAGATCCTCTATAGTAATGCATCATAGCTTGATTGCAATTCCTTTAATATTGCTACTTTCTTTTTTAACCCTTTTCATTCCATCATTGATCATAGCCTGGCTCTCCCTAGTGGCATATAAGGCTAAAATATGACATTTTAACAATAGTCAATATAAAGCCTTTATTTTCCCTTAGATCCTCTATAGTAATGCATCATAGGTTTGATTGCAATTCCTTTAATATTGCTACTTTCTTTTAACCTTTCATTCCATCATTGATCATAGCCTGGCTCTCCCTAGTGGAACATAAGGCTAAAATATGACATTTTAACAATAGTCAATATAAAGCCTTTATTTTCCCTTAGATCCTCTATAGTAATGCATCATAGTTTGATTGCAATTCCTTTAATATTGCTACTTTCTTTTAACCCTTTCATTCCATCATTGATCATAGCCTGGCTCTCCCTAGTGGCACATAAGGCTAAAATATGACATTTTAACAATAGTCAATATAAAGCCTTTATTTTCCTTTAGATCCTATAGTAATGCATCATAGCTTGATTGCAATTCCTTTTAATATTGCTACTTTCTTTTAACCCTTTTCATTCCATCATTGATCATAGCCTGGCTCTCCCTTAGTGGCACATAAAGGCATAAAATATGACATTTTTTAACAATAGTCAATATAAAGCCTTTTTTTATTTTTCCTTAGATCCTCTATAGTAATGCATCATAGCTTGATTGCAATTCCTTTAATATTGCTACTTTCTTTTAACCCTTTTCATTCCATCATTGATCATAGCCTGGCTCTCCCTAGTGGCACATAAGGCTAAAATATGACATTTTAACAATAGTCAATATAAAGCCTTTATTTTCCTTAGATCCTATAGTAATGCATCATAGCTTGATTGCAATTCCTTTAATATTGCTACTTTCTTTTAACCCTTTCATTCCATCATTGATCATAGCCTGGCTCTCCCTAGTGGCACATAAGGCTAAAATATGACATTTAACAATAGTCAATATAAAGCCTTTATTTTCCCTTAGATCCTCTATAGTAATGCATCATAGCTTGATTGCAATTCCTTTAATATTGCTACTTTCTTTTAACCCTTTTCATTCCATCATTGATCATAGCCTGGCTCTCCCTAGTGGCACATAAAGGCTAAAAATATGACATTTTAACAATAGTCAATATAAAGCCTTTATTTTCCCTTAGATCCTCTATAGTAATGCATCATAGCTTGATTGCAATTCCTTTAATATTGCTACTTTCTTTAACCCTTTTCATTCCATCATTGATCATAGCCTGGCTCTCCCTAGTGGCATATAAGGCTAAAATATGACATTTTAACAATAGTCAATATAAAGCCTTTATTTTCCCTTTAGATCATCTATAGTAATGCATCATAGCTTGATTGCAATTCCTTTAATATTGCTACTTTCTTTTAACCCTTTTCATTCCATCATTGATCATAGCCTGGCTCTCCCTAGTGGCACATAAGGCTAAAAATATGACATTTTAACAATAGTCAATATAAAGCCTTTATTTTCCCATAGATCCTCTATAGTAATGCATCATAGCTTGATTGCAATTCCTTTAATATTGCTACTTTCTTTTAACCCTTTTCATTCCATCATTGATCATAGCCTGGCTCTCCCTAGTGGCACATAAGGCTAAAATATGACATTTTAACAATAGTCAATATAAAGCCTTTATTTTCCTTTTAGATCCTCTATAGTAATGCATCATAGCTTGATTGCAATTCCTTTAATATTGCTACTTTCTTTTAACCCTTTTCATTCCATCATTGATCATAGCCTGGCTCTCCCTAGTGGCACATAAGGCTAAAATATGACATTTTAACAATAGTCAATATAAAGCCTTTATTTTCCTTAGATCCTCTATAGTAATGCATCATAGCTTGATTGCAATTCCTTTAATATTGCTACTTTCTTTTTAACCCTTTTCATTCCATCATTGATCATAGCCTGGCTCTCCTTAGTGGCACATAAGGCTAAAATATGACATTTTAACAATAGTCAATATAAAGCCTTTTATTTTCCCTTAGATCCTCTATAGTAATGCATCATAGCTTGATTGCAATTCCTTTAATATTGCTACTTTCTTTTAACCCTTTTCATTCCATCATTGATCATAGCCTGGCTCTCCCTAGTGGCACATAAGGCTAAAATATGACATTTAACAATAGTCAATATAAAGCCTTTATTTTCCCTTAGATCCTCTATAGTAATGCATCATAGCTTGATTGCAATTCCTTTAATATTGCTACTTTTTTTTTAACCCTTTTCATTCCATCATTGATCATAGCCTGGCTCTCCCTAGTGGCACATAAGGCTAAAATATGACATTTTAACAATAGTCAATATAAAGCCTTTATTTTCCTTAGATCCTCTATAGTAATGCATCATAGCTTGATTGCAATTCCTTTAATATTGCTACTTTCTTTTAACCCTTTTCATTCCATCATTGATCATAGCCTGGTTTCCTAGTGGCACATAAGGCTAAAATATGACATTTTAACAATAGTCAATATAAAGCCTTTATTTTTCCCTTAGATCCTCTATAGTAATGCATCATAGCTTGATTGCAATTCCTTTAATATTGCTACTTTCTTTTAACCCTTTTCATTCCATCATTGATCATAGCCTGGCTCTCCCTAGTGGCACATAAGGCTAAAATATGACATTTTAACAATAGTCAATATAAAGCCTTTATTTTCCCTTAGATCCTCTATAGTAATGCATCATAGTTTGATTGCAATTCCTTTAATATTGCTACTTTCTTTTAACCCTTTTCATTCCATCATTGATCATAGCCTGGCTCTCCCTAGTGGCATATAAGGCTAAAATATGACATTTTAACAATAGTCAATATAAAAGCCTTTATTTTCCCTTAGATCCTCTATAGTAATGCATCATAGCTTGATTGCAATTCCTTTAATATTGCTACTTTTTTTAACCCTTTTCATTCCATCATTGATCATAGCCTCATCTCCCTAGTGGCCATAAGGCTAAAATATGACATTTTAACAATAGTCAATATAAAGCATTTTCCCTTAGATCCTCTATAAATGCATCATAGCTTGATTGCAATTCCTAATATTGACATTTAACCCTTTCATTCCATCAATCATAGCCTGGCTCTCCCTAGTGGGCACATAAGGCTAAAATATGACATTTTAACAATAGTCAATTTATTTTCCCTTAGATCCTCTATAGTAATGCATCATAGCTTGATTGCAATTCCTTTAATATTGCTACTTTCTTTTAACCCTTTTCATTCCATCATTGATCATAGCCTGGCTCTCCCTAGTGGCATATAAGGCTAAAATATGACATTTTAACAATAGTCAATATAAAGCCTTTTATTTCCTTAGATCCTCTATAGTAATGCATCATAGTTTGATTGCAATTCCTTTAATATTGCTACTTTCTTTTAACCCTTTTCATTCCATCATTGATCATAGCCTGGCTCTCCCAAACATGACATTTTAACAATAGTCAATATAAAGCCTTTATTTTCCCTTAGATCCTCTATAGTAATGCATCATAGTTTGATTGCAATTCCTTTAATATTGCTACTTTCTTTTAACCCTTTTCATTCCATCATTGATCATAGCCTGGCTCTCCTAGTGGCATATAAGGCTAAATATGACATTTAACAATAGTCAATATAAAGCCTTTTATTTTCCTTAGATCCTCTATAGTAATGCATCATAGTTTGATTGCAATTCCTTTAATATTTCTACTTTCTTTTAACCCCTTTCATTCCATCATTGATCATAGCCTGGCTCTCCTAGTGGCATATAAGGCTAAAATATGACATTTTAACAATAGTCAATATAAAGCCTTTTATTTTCCCTTAGATCCTCTATAGTAATGCATCATAGTTTGATTGCAATTCCTTTAATATTGCTACTTTCTTTTAACCCTTTTCATTCCATCATTGATCATAGCCTGGCTCTCCCTTAGTGGCATATAAGGCTAAAATATGACATTTTAACAATAGTCAATATAAAGCCTTTTATTTTCCTTAGATCCTCTATAGTAATGCATCATAGTTTGATTGTTTTTAATATTTCTACTTTCTTTTAACCCTTTCATTCCATCATTGATCATAGCCTGGCTCTCCCTTGGCACATAAGGCCATTTTAACAATAGTCAATATAAAGCCTTTATTTTCCCTTAGATCCTCTATAGTAATGCATCATAGTTTGATTGCAATTCCTTTAATATTGCTCTTTCTTTTAACCCTTTCATTCCATCATTGATCATAGCCTGGCTCTCCTAGTGGCACATATAAGGCTAAAATATGACATTTTTAACAATAGTCAATATAAAGCCTTTATTTTCCCTTAGATCCTCTATAGTAATGCATCATAGTTTGATTGCAATTCCTTTAATATTTCTACTTTCTTTTTAACCCTTTCATTCCATCATTGATCATAGCCTGGCTCTCCCTAGTGGCACATAAGGCATAAAATATGACATTTTAACAATAGTCAATATAAAGCCTTTATTTTCCTTAGATCCTCTATAGTAATGCATCATAGCATTGCAATTCCTTTAATTTTCTACTTTCTTTTAATTCCATCATTGATCATAGCTTTCTTTTAACCATCTTTCATTCCATCATTAGATCCTCTATAGCATCATAGCTTGATTGCAATTCCTTTAATATTTTCATAACCCTTTCATTCCATCATTGATCATAGCCTGGCTCTCCCTAAAAAAATATGACATTTTAACAATAGTCAATATAAAGCCTTTTTTTCCCTTAGATCCTCTATAGTAATGCATCATAGCTTGATTGCAATTCCTTTAATATTTCTACTTTCTTTTAACCCTTTTCATTCCATCATTGATCATAGCCTGGCTCTCCCTAGTGGCACATAAGGCTAAAATATGACATTTTAACAATAGTCAATATAAAGCCTTTATTTTCCCTTAGATCCTCTATAGTAATGCATCATAGCTTGATTGCAATTCCTTTAATATTGCTACTTTCTTTTAACCCTTTTCATTCTATCATTGATCATAGCCTGGCTCTCCCTAGTGGCACATAAGGCTAAAATATGACATTTTAACAATAGTCAGTATAAAGCCTTTATTTTCCATTAGATCCTCTATAGTAATGCATCATAGCTTGATTGAATTCCTTTAATATTGCTACTTTCTTTTAACCCTTTTCATTCCATCATTGATCATAGCCTGGCTCTCCCTAGTGGCACATAAGGCTAAAATATGACATTTTAACAATAGTCAATATAAAGCCTTTATTTTCCTTAGATCCTCTATAGTAATGCATCATAGCTTGATTGCAATTCCTTTAATATTGCTACTTTCTTTTAACCCTTTCATTCCATCATTGATCATAGCCTGGCTCTCCCTAGTGGCACATAAGGCTAAAATATGACATTTTAACAATAGTCAGTATAAAGCCTTTATTTTCCCTTAGATCCTCTAATCAGACAAGCAAATGCCTCATAACCCCAACGATATGGTTTTATTCATGCTATATCAATTCATGACGTAGGTGATCATGACTCTCCACAGATTGCTTTTCCTTATTATCTGTGAATTTCCATATATTGTTGGGAAATATTCATGGGTTGGTTTCCCTCTACTCTCTTAACGGTTTGGAATTGAATGTATCCTTTCTCTTAGACTTGTTGTTGCCTAATTCTAGAGAGTCCAAGAAAGGACATCTAAAATATATAAAGGAACCAATTAATTAAACGGTTCATTGGCCTCCATTTTAGTTGTGAATTTTTTATGTCTTCCTTACTGAATCTCAATACATTGTTTCTGGTCTTTACTTTCATTGCATCACATATATTCAATTGTCAGTAGATTCGCCCCGATAGGGAAAGCAGGGTCGTTGTCTTCTACTGGTAGGTTTGTTTGAAATGTGGTATGGAATGCTTAAAGGATCAGTGCCCATTTCTTCATTTCTTTGCATGTAAATGCGCAAGACATCGTCTAGGATAATCTTTGCTAAGACCTTCGTACTTTACTCGCTTTCTTTTTCTTAGGGATTGATTGTATACCGCTGACCGTTTAGATATTTCCGAACGGGTTTAGGTCCATGCATGTCATATTGTAAGTGTTTAAAAAGGGGAAGTAACAAGTGCATATTTTAGGAATCTGTAGGTTAACACGAGACTTGAAAAGGTTAAGATTTTAGTGATCAGGAAAGCATCCTCTCAGGAATCTGTTGCACAAAGTAGCATTTCTGGGAAACAAGATCTCTGAGTGGATCTTCCTCCTTACCAATGGAATACAAAGGGAATGAAGGGGATTCGAACCTGTTTACCTGGTATGTTGGATCCTAGATGAGACGGTCTTAAATGGTGGAACTAAAGATTCGATCTCGTCTGAACATTTGTTATAATTAAAACAGCTAGATATGACCGTAAGTTCTATGCTCACAGTTTCTTCTCTCATGCTTGTCGATTGTGAAACCCGGTTTCTAGCTTTCTAATCAGCTTTGGTCTCCAAAAATTTAAATGCAATTATCCTCTCTCCTTAATAATTTTTTTTATCTTATTCTTCACTTAGTAACCCCTTCCCTGTGTGTTAGTGGCTTTGTTGCCTTGCTTGTGGAGGTGACATGATTAAAAAAAATATTCATCATAGCCTAGTAAAACACTGGTTCCTGTACAATCACCAAAGTTAAGCAACGTCGAGCTTGGTCAGTATCTTGATGGGTAACCGCTTAGGAATACTAGGTTTTGTAAGCTTGGATGTGTGGATGGTGTAATGGATAATGGCTCGGAATTGTTAATCGGAGAGCCGAGTTCCAATTTTCGTTGGATTTGTTATATTCACTTACGCGCAAATATTCTTGGGATACGGTATGCACCACGTCGTCTTCCCCCCCCCCAACTTAACTAGTAAGACTTGTATCACAAAACCCTTATTTCCACAAAAAATTCTTAATATCTAAAAATATTTTCTGTTTTTAAATAACCTGCACTGGTTTGATAAGCTGTAGGAAACTTAATCAATCAATAAATACTCAGTAACCCCTTGCATCTTAGAGGCTTTATTGCCTTGCTTTGGGTATTTAAAAAAAACGATACAGTAGCAAGAAACTTGCGACGTTTCGTCTGTTAGAAAGGGTCTATAGGGTGGGGATTATGCACCTCCTGCACAGAGGAGCAATACTCCAGTTTTGATCAGACTTTTGTAAAGCTCTAATCCAAGTATGACAGCAATACACCATTTTTGGTCTGATATTACTTGAATAAAGATAGTACTTAGCATGAGAACATATAGAATTCCTTTTTTTTTTTTAGGTTTTAAATAAGAACATACATCGTTGTACAAATTAATTGAAACAGCCCCTTTAGTTTCGTTTCTTTCAACATACGGCCAGTTTCAGGTCCGCTGGAGTGACAGGGCATAATCGATTTCTATTTTTTCCTCAGATTACGTCATTTTCAGTGGTGTACAGTAATATGAATCTATTTTCGAGGTGTATGATGAAATTTGTTTAGCCTTTAAAATATTGCGTCATCCGTGATTGCATCAGATTTTATGACGCCCAGACACTGTCTTGACTGTCGATTAGTTGTCCGACGGCCATCGTATCCAATGGACGTTACTCCAAGGAAGAGTAAGAAATGGTAACGCTGCACAAACACACTGGCAAGCCTTACCAGTGGGCAAATCAAAGTACTATAGATTCTTCCTGAAACTCTCCTGATTTATATTTAATCGAGAATCCGTGGTCAATCTTCAAGGAACGACTTCATAGAATGGACATACGAAGTACTAACATGTTCACGGGGTCATGTTTCCTTGGAAAAATACGGAAGCAATGAAAATAATAATGGAATTATCGTTTCGTTTCCATTAATTTGCACAAGGATGTATCTTCTGATAAGTTTTTAAACATGTTGCAAAGAAATCATTCGTTGATAATGAGTTTACTCAACGAAAAATGTTAAGATATGTTTTTATTTTAATATACTAGTAATTACATATTAGTACAACCATATATATAAATTTACACATACACGAACTCACAGATGTATGCAAGTGTGTGTGACTTTTTGTGAAAATGTTGATCTTTTTTGTTGTTTTTATTCAGTTACTTTAGTTTTTATGATGAAATGTTTTAAAATCGCAAATTAATTATTTGTTTTGTCTATAAATGACTTTTCCCTCCTCGGCCTCAGTGTCAGTACCTTCAGTCATTAGAGACTAAAAAAAACTGTCAGGGCAACAGAAATCATCCCGAGTATGACAGTGAAGGATGGTCGTCCTGAGCCATTATATCCGTACTCACTTTTATACTGGAAAACTCCCAGTATCTGCATGTTGTTACCTTTCTTAAATTCTGCCAGTTTGAAATCTTTTCTGTACTGTCCAATGTACGGGGTAATGCTGATATTACTGTCCATAGGCTGACTCAGCAAATAAAACTGATAATCAAATACGCCAGTGTCTTCGGGAGGGTTTGGTCCTTTGTAAGGGTAGATGTCATCGTCTCCTTTTGAAGTACCCACTTCCAGTAGGTCTTTTGGTATATCTATTCGTAACCAGTGTACAGAGTTATGTCCCTTTGGAGATAACATGACGATTGTTGTCAAATTGAATGACGTCATGTTTATAGCCTGCGGGAAAGCAACAGTTGGAGCTGATTTTGTATGATTTGCATCAATTTTAATGTTGCAATATTTATAGATGCTTGTTGGTTTTAAAATAATCTGGTTATATTGGGTGCAAAAGTCGTTAGCTGCAAAAATTGATATTGACTCGAACAGGACTGCGCAGAAGAGAATGGTCGAAAAACTTTTCCCAGAATGCTTTGCAAAAACCGATGAAATTAATGCAGCCATTTTCTGGATGGGATTTCTTCAACAGATGAAGTTTAACAATATCTGAAACGAAAAAAGAATTTAATAAATTTTATGTCGCTTTGAAATATATATATATATATATATATATATATATATATATATATATATATATATATATATAGTGTATTGGGGCAGCTGATCATTATTTAAATATATTGTTAAATATAACAGATAATGAATGTCTATTATGTCTGATCAGGAGCCGTTCTAATGTTCGTATGTTTGCTTTAATTTCGCATGAAAATAAAGACGGAAATTGTCCAACATTGGGATATGTTTTTATTAAGCTGGTCTTTGATCTAACCGTATGACCACTGTGAAGATGGCTCATGTGAGCCGAAAGCTTAGATCAAGGACAAGCTTAATAAAATAAATTACCAAATATTGGACAATTTTTTATCTTTATTTTCACCCGATATTAAAGCAAACATACGAAGTTTAGAACGGCTCCTGATCAGACATAATAGACATTCATTGTCTGTTATATTTAACAATATATGTTATATGTATATATATGCACCGTACTTAATCACCAAACAAAATGTAGATAAACCAAATACCTAGATATTAACAACCGTAAATACGTGCGTTAGCGTGCATACACAGGTAAGCGAATAAATATTTACTCAATTTAAGGTGTAAACAAAAAAGTTCTCAATGTGGTTAGACAGACCTAAGAAGTATATATTAATAAATATACATATACCTACGCTCGAAATGCAACTTCAAGTTTCGTTGTTCTACCAACTCATCAGGTACGTATTATTACTTTAATATTACTTTAGTAATAATTTGTGCCTGATGAGTTGGCAAACAACGAAACTTTAAGTTGCACTTCGAAATTATATATATATATATATATATATATATATATATATATATGAAGAAAAATATACGGAAAAACAAAAATCCTAATATGCAATTATGCTGTTTTAATGTTAATTTAATGTCAACGTCAGCAGACGTTTCGGTCTAGTAGACCTTCTTCAGGACATATTTTTAAAACATAATTAACATTAGACGATATTCAAGTCAACATGAAAAGACAATGGACATAAGAGTAAGACTAATCAAAACAGAATAACTGAAATTTTTTTTAAGATCATCGTTCCGTTTCACACTATGATCACGTCGGCGTCACGTGGGCGATGTTGTGAAAACGTATTCCTAAAATAGAGTATATTTTAAATGAAAAATGAAAAAGAATTTTATTTTAATCTAAAATTTATAAGTACGTTTGTCGAGCATTAATCTTGCTAGAAAAGGGGAAATATTAAAGAAGCCGGGTCTAGTATTCACCGTGCGTGAGATAGATATTATGCCTGCTTCATAAATCCGTCTAAGATTTTTATTATGAATATATTTTAAAATCTTCACAGAATCAAAATCAAAATTATGATCAGCTTTAGTTGTGTGTACAAATAAAGCATTGTTTAAATTACCGAGGCGAATATCTCGTTTATGTTCGAAAACACGAGATTTTACGGACCTACATTAGTTCTCACGACCGTTACGCCTTGCCAATACCTCATAAATAATGGACTATTCCGTTTAAATCGCGTGGAAAAAGGAGAAAAGACACTACTTGGTTTCAGTCAGAAAATGAATAAAAGAAAAAAAGTCTAATAGCTGTTTCTGTGAATTGGAAAAAGTTCTCAATTTCAAATCTTTTCATTTGTATCCTCTTCTTAAACTAACGACCAACATTCATTTATGATTGTTTTTGCAACATTTTGCTGAAGTTGTTAAGCTCAAATATTTAATAAGTGAATCTTTACGAATACGTTATTGTCATAGAATTCGCCATGAGTTTATTCAATTAAGCATTGATTCTTCAGAATCTTAACATAGGAAAAAAAACGCGAACTTTCCACGGGTCAAAACTTGTATTTAACTCTCCTCTGTCTTTATAGTTCTATAAGAGTATTTATATAGAGAAAACATTTGTATTGAGCGCCTCTTGGGACTTACAGTATATACTCAAGTATAGTGTTTTCATTATCATTTTTTATGCAAAAAATAGCGGGTTGCACAAAACCTAGGTAACTATTTTTGAAGAGATTAAAAGTCATGCATTTTCGATGGTAAGCAGACATTCACATTGTGTCTTTTGAAAAGGGAACTGTATAATAATAAATAATATTATTGCAATAATTTAAACTATTTATTTTTATTAAAGTTTTTATGAAAGATATATATCCAAAAACAGATAGTAAATAGTAAAACGTTGCTGAGAGTTATAATGGACAGGAGGTAGTGGAGAGCCATTGTCACCAACAATTTGGACTCAAAACCAGCACTGAAGAATTATCTATCAAACAAAAAAATTTCATCAAAATCTGATGAAAACTTTGGAAATGCATAAACAACATCCGATCACACACACATTTTGAGAATTATAGATATAAGATTATATTCTTTACATTTACTGGTATTATTATAACTCTCTAAGACACAGAGAGTTACTGAGTATGGAAGAATTAGGAACAAAAACATCAATAATGAGCAAGAAGAGAAAAGAGTAATCAGAAAAGTAGATAGTCATTGACATTACATTTAAATTTTTGGACATTAAATTTGGCTGGAAAGCATGGAACCAGAAGGGAGTTTCACAAGTGATAATTGTGAGAAAAGAAAGTGTTAGCATAGAACTTATGGCTACATATAACCAGCCCTACTGTAAATTGATGAAATCTTGACTACCAGTCTAGTACTGCGTTTAAATTGAAAAAGTTTAGGTACCATAGTGAAGAAATCATTTGAACAATTACTATGAAAATATTTATAGAAATGGAACAGAGAGGCAATATTGCTGATTCTTTCTTTAGATTTTATCAAGGAGCTTGTGGTGATCACTTACATATGCCACACCTCCGCTTTCTTTAATGTCATTGGTTCAGAAATATATGATACTTACTATATGACAATTTTGCCATCGCACATTATTTGAACTTTTCTCTAAAATCACGGATTGGTCCATTTCCTGGCCAATCGCGTATTTTAGTATCTTTCTAATATTTTTTTGCCGCCAAGCTCACTTGACCTATGCATACCTATATAAACTCTCTCGCTGTTAGCCAACAGCAGTAGCGGTTCAATTCTCTGAATATACGGCACGGCGCTATATTACTTATAACATTTTAATTCTTAGTTATTACTCATTCGAGTAATCTTATTAACTTCTATTAATATCACTTGTGCACATTACATCTTTTCACACTCACAGACTGTGGAATTATTCTTAATTGAGCTAAGAACATTAATTGAACTTTATAATTAATTAACATTTAATATTGTAACTCAACATTATATCTTTAGAAACAACGAGCGTAATTTTGTAAATAAAGTGTATTATGTGGATTTCATATATTAACAATGTGTTTTTTTTCTTTCTCCAATGTACGTTCACCTTCGTTCGCATGTGGTTTCATCGCTGGGGTATTGCATTATCAATGGTACCCCTTTTATCTGATACGTAATATCGTACATGTTTCATTTATGTTCCTTGTGGTCTTAATTATTATATATTATATTTATATATAATTTAATATAGTCTTCAGCTTAACTGGTATTATTTTAGCTTATACATAAAAGTTACATATTCTAAAAATATTTTGACAAGATGTGTTTCATCTTTGTACAAAAAGAATGAAGACCATTTATTTGCTATAAAATATCTCCTGGATGATACCCAGTACTACAATATTTGATTATAGTTAGCCTACAAGTATTACTCAGAATCTGGTTTTACATTATACACGCGGTATATGAAAACTGAAATTCGTTATTATTAATTCGATTGAGGTTTGCAGAAAACTTACCAACCAGAATGACCCGGTCAATTTTTATTCCCACCACTGTAACAAGATCAAAACGGAAATAATTATAGGATTCTATTTAAGAGCACTAAGAATCTGCAGCACCCATTATTTACCGGAAGAAGAAATATACATAGAAAACACTTTCAAAAACCCCCAATATCCTTATTGTTTCATCTACACTGTTAATAGAAAGACATACTGAATATACGACCACAAAAAAGATAACATTATTGGCAACAATAAACAAGATAAAAACAGACACATCATAATAACTACTCACTCATCTGCTATCCGAAAAAAATATCCAATCTAAACATCATCAAAATAATTACAACCACATCCAAAATTATTATGGATATGACCAAATGCAAAAATATCTATAACAATGATTATGAAGCAGGTAAATATAAAATATTTTGGCAGGTAAATCTTCTTATGAGATATTTTACGGTAAGTCGTTTTTCACGCCATTTTGTGGTAGCTTTGTACAAGAGGAAATGAAGACGATTTATTTGTTATAAAATATGTCCAGGATGATGCCCAGTACTGCAATATTTGACTCCAATAGGCCAACTAGTATCGCTTATAAGCTGGGGTCGTGTTACGTATGAGGTATATGAAAAAAATGAGTTTCACAAAAAATTCAGGGTTTGCACTATACAAGAAGTCGGCTTATACACGAGTATGTACGGAAAACCCAGTCCAGACCGTAAATGGGACAAGTAGTACTTAAGATCTACCGCTAAAGATGCTGGAAAAATGATCGGTTCCCTGTACCGCTCCAGTAAGTACCTGACCCTACTGCTATCCTTTACCTTTACAAGAGCTACATCAGACCGAAAATGGAATACTGCTCTCACACACATATATATATATATATATATATATATATATATATATATAAAATAATACACGGACAAAAACAATGATGATAGTCTGTTTTTGTTGCATGTTATTTCAAAGCAACGATAAACTCGTGTATACGACACGCGGAAGCGAAAATCGCGTCGCAGCTCGTGATGTCACACAAGACCACTCGAGAGTGAAAACGAGAAGTATTAAGTATGGGAAGCCGTTGGTATAAACCAATGGCTTCTGTTATCAATTATAGGCATTTAAGATATGTGGAGATTTCATAGTTTATTGTATCTCCAATGAATTAAATAATATTTATGTTGGTCACACCACAAACTCGCTTTCACGACGCTCGACTGTACATTTGAATGATAACTCTAACATTTTCAGACATTTAAAACAACATGTCTGGCCACATACACAATTTCGGAAAATCCTCGTTGAAAACACAACTATACTTAAACATGAAAACAATAAACAAAAACTAAAAATTCTTGAAGCTATATACATAAAGCAGGTGAAACCTAACCTAAACAAAATAAACTACGAAATCTCCACAAATATTCTTAAATGTCTATAATTGATAACAGAAGCCATTTGTTTATGCCAACGGCTTCCCATATATATATATATATATATATAGTAATGATAGTATATAGTAATCCGTATGGAATTTCCAGAAGTATATAGAACCAGGAAGAGCTCTATGTCAAAACACAGAGCAAAATTATTATTCATTAAAGAATATCAAACACTTAAAATAATTTTTATTTCATGAGAGCTCTCAATCTTCACTTGAAGACTGGGAGCTGCTTTTATATATATATATATATAGTTAAACCTAGAGAGCCAGGCAAACCTACCAAGGTTTCACCTAAGCGGTCAGGGAACTAATTTATTTAGCTGTTTTGAGTAATTGCATCGGGGTTTTTGGGGGGGCGGAGGTGGCTTAAACTCGTATGCTGCACGATTTCGCTTAGCGTACATGTTCTTGGTTCTTTCTTCTTTCTTTTTTGTACCTTTTTTCCTTTTGATATTGGCTTGCTTATTTGCAAATCAATACAACGAAGGTTTTCCGAGCGAGTATAGTATCTTTTACTTATAAGATTTCTATTAATAATAATTAAAGTAAAGAATGAACAACTCCACTCTCTCTCTCTCTCTCCCTCTAATATATATATATATATATATATATATATATATTAGAGGGAGAGAGAGAGAGAGAGGAGTTGCCCATTCTTCACTTTTCCAGTCTCGATAGAGTCTAAAAACGTCCTTGCGTGTGATGAATTATTTTACCCCCTCCAACCTCTTTCTCAGAGATGCGACGTTACAAGCCTTTCGCTGTTCTATCGCTATTTCCATTGAAAGTGTTCAGACAGATTACATTCCTTAGTTCCACCGGTTCTAACCGTCATGGTTAAAAGCCGCCATGCTACGCCCACTTTATCAGCCCCCCTGCTCATTGCCTTCATATTCTATTGGTGAGATGTAAGTTCCACTCGAGCAGCTTCATCCCACGAACCACTACACAGTTTACACAGTTGCTTCCCCGATCATTAAAATCATAACCTGTTTAAGCCTAGAGTTATCTTCCCCACATATCCCCATAAAATCTGCCTCTTATTCTGTAACCCTCTACCTTGAGTGGCTCTTGGGCTTTATACAGTTTGAACATCATTGCAACAACAACAAAAAATAGTAAGATAAACTAGGTAAATATTAACAACAGTTATTTATATTTATCGTAATGTAAATCTTTTCCTTATGCAAAGCTATATCTTTCTCGCCCTGGATTCGAACACCGGCTTCTGACACCAATTGGAAATAATGCAATCCACCCCCAGAGCATCCATATGCATCTCTATATGCATATGTTTATCTACAGGCGAAACTACTGAGTGATCGAATTATTGATTTGCTTGTCAATATCAAGCTTACTAATTCCATGCATTGGCAACAAAGCTCTTTGGTGCTCCTTACCAATCTGAATAGTTCTTAACGAAGAAGAATCGAAGACGCTGATTGCACAGAATTCCAAAATGGCCGCCTCTTATGAAATTCTGATATCCTTGTTATTAGAATCTTTTTTAAGAAACCGAGTCGATTTGTTGTGATTGAGTTTTCTTTGAAGATGAATTGAACGACAATGTTTAATCGGCTCATATGAGAGGAAGTTTTATTGTTTGAGTAGAAAGGATGAAAGAGTGTATGAGTTAGATAGATTTAGATATAGATAGCTAGAAACAGGTTTAGATAGAACAAAATAGGCTTAGATATATAGGTAGATAAATAGAAACATGCTTAGATAGAAACAGCCATGGATAAATAGATAGATAGAAAGAATCAGCCTTAGCTAGATAGCTAGATAGAAACAGCCTTAGATAGCTAGATAGAAACAGCCTTAGATAGATAGATAGAAACAGCCTTAGATAGATAGATAGAAACAGCCTTAGATAGATAGATAGATAGATAGATAGAAACTGCCTTAGATAGATAGATAGATAGATAGATAGATAGAAACTGCCTTAGATAGATAGATAGAAACAGCCTTAGATAGATAGATAGAAACAGCCTTAGATAGATAGAGAGATAGAAACAGCCTTAGATAGATAGATAGATAGATAGATAGATAGATAGATAGAAACGGCCTTAGATAGATAGATAGATGCAGGATTAATAGTTGAAAAATTATCCATATGATGGCTGAAGAAATTAACAGGCTGTTGCATTTTTATACGAAGAAGAAATAAAAACATTTCCGTCCTAAAAGCTGGTAGGTTGTGTGTGCGTAAACTTACATCAAAATTGTCTCTATTCTTTCTATTCCATTAAATACAACTCGTCGAGTTTTCTCAGCTCATATTTATTTCACTTATTCATATTGACTTATCGCCGTCTCTTTACGCTAACATGAAGATTATAGATCTAATTCATTCAATCTTTTCGTCCCTATTTACCTTGTTCGGACTGTTGTCTTCATCTTTATTTTCATCGTCAGGACCTTTCGGCCATTGTACGCTACGGTCTTCTTCAGGATCTGTCTATATTTCTGAAATAAGGTATTGTAGCTATTTACACTATTTATATTTTCGGACTGTTGACCTCATCTTTATTATCATAGTTGTTGTAATGGAATGTCCCACAATCCCTATCGCCTATGTAGACTGACTATATCAGTAAATATATATAGTAGGTACAGGCAACGAGTTGGAGATTCGTCTCCAGCTGTGCTAGTCGAACACTCTGCCTTCGGGCGCAGAGGAGCCCAGACGAAGCTATGCTGAAAGGCAGAGTCTCGTCTGGGGTGGTAGACAGCTAACCGACCCCGTTTTTTATGGGGTCTACGGGGAATTTTTGTCCGAGCCTACGGGCTCGGATACCCCATGTTAAATTCGGCCATGTGCCACATCTGACCGCGTGGGGTGATTGGCAAATATCCTTGCTTTGGCAACTAGTTGGAGATTCGTCTCCAGCTAAGCTAGTCAAACTCTCTGCCTACGGCCGGAGAGGAACCCAGACGAGGCTATGCCGGGTAGACAGCTACCCGACCCCGTTTTTTATGGGGTCTACGGGGAATTTTTGCCCGTACCTACTGGCTCGGTTTTACCTCGCATTAAATAACGGCATTGTGCCACATCCTACCTCGTGGTGGGTGAAGTAAATAACCTTGCTTTGGGAATTACTAGCCTGCTAAATGATTCCCTGTCTTTCAGTAGTGTATTCTCTTTTACAATAAACAACTCCTTCTTTGATCTATGCCTGTGTTGCTGTTCCTTTCACTCGAGTACCACCTTTGATTGTTTGTAACCTTCTTTAAGGAGACAACAATAATCAGAACGTTTCGGGAGTTGTACACTCCGGCCTAATTCAGATGATACGGCACAGTGTATAAAAGCATTGGTTGAAGTAATCAAAGAGCTGTGAGTTCAATACCTGGCCACAGCAGAGGTGAACAAAAAATTGGAGGGATGAGTTACTAAAGGTGAAATTTGCTGAAACTGAGATATCCAGAAGGAGCATGGCACGTGGAACTAGAACAGTCTACCCCGGTGGACGAAATAAAGGATCCAGTTCGAAATTTCCATGTTATATATATATATATATATATATATATATATTAAAGAATATCAAACACTTAAAATCCCATAGGTAATATTTTTTATTTCATGAGAGCTTTAAAAAAAACATCTGTCACTCTTCAAGACCTACAAACAAAAAATATTCTTTAATTGATAATAATGTTGCTCTGCCTCTTGATCTAGAACTCTCCCTGGATCTATATCCTCCTGAAATATATATATATATATATATATATATATATATATATAAAAACCAACCTTTCCCTGACGATCCGTTTAGGTGAAACCTAGGTAGGTTTGTCTGGCTCACTAGGTGTATCTAGGTCTGCTCTACGGTTGTATTGAGCTCTTTTGTTAGTTAGTTGTTACTCGTATCAGGTTTTTCTTTGGGCTTCAGACCTGCATCTGTGCGATTTTTTTTTGTCGGCAGAAGTTCATGTTTGTAGCTCTTTCTTCTTTTTTAAAACTTTTTTTCCCTCGAAATTGATTTGATTAACAAATCAAAATTCGAGGGTTTTTCAAAACGAGTCTAGTTATTTATATATATATATATATATATATATATATATATATATATTCATATATAAATATGTTATATTTTAAATATGTTTAGTTTAATACATATCTATTTATTTTTATAATATTCCTCGCTCGTTCTCTAATAAGCTTCTTGATGTTAAAATGAAATTCATGAAGGAAGGCGCCGCAGTTTTTTCCTTATCCATGTACTTTTGATCTCCTCCGAGATGAATTACAAAGACAAACTTATTGTAACTGTAAACGCTATGAGATTGATTTTTGAAAACACGCGTGAGGATGATCTTGGAGGAGATTAAAAATAAAAATGAATGTCTCGAAATTAAATAAGTGTGTGTGGGGGGGTTAATAAGATTTTCTAAAAAAAAAAAAAAACTAACAAGATTTTCTAAAAAAAAAAAAACTAACAAGATTTTCTAAAAAAAAAAAAAACTAACAAGATTTTCTAAAAAAAAAAAAAAGATTTTCTAAAAAAAAAATTTTTCATTTTGATTTGAAAAAAAAAAAGTAAAATGATTTCCTGAAAGTTTCATTAAAATCCGACAATTATCTGAATTTTTTTCAAGAATTTCCAATTCAATGTTTTCCTCCGCAAAAATACGCTAAAATTCTTCGAGACTAATTAAAGATGCCAGAAAAACAAGATTTGGAACCAAAATTTCGAATGTTCAAAAAAGTTTTTTTTTTTTTAAATAATTTATTATTATTATTTTGTTTTTTTTAAATAATTTTTTTTTTTAAATAATTTACTATTTTTTTTTTAAATAATTTTTTTTTAAATAATTTATTATTATTTTTTTTAAATAATTTAATATTTTTTAAATAATTTATTATTAATTTTTTAAATAATTTATTTATTATTATTTTGTTTTAAATTTATTATTATTATTTTTTTAAATTATTTATTATTTTTTTTTATAATTTTTTTTTTTTTTTTTTAAAATAATTTATTATTATGTTTTGTTTTTTTTAATTTCAAATAATTTAATGCTGAAAAAAAAACCTTTGATCTTTCCTCTTAATAATTTAACTTTGGGCTATTTTTTCATCATGGCATTCTCACTTTTAGCAAATGTTTGGAAGTACTTATAATTTGGCGGCATGTTTACATTAAGACATGTCCCATTAAATAATTTAGATAAGTTTTGTCTACTTATTTTTAATAACATCATCTTATTACGATTATAAAGAAAAAAAAATCATTACATGCTTAAGCTTAATTCCCATTTAAAATTGGTTCAAGTTATTGGAACACCATATATATATATATATATATATATATATATATATATATATATATATATATATATGAGAGAGAGAGATGGTAAAAAGAGTTGAAAATGCAAATGAAATATTTAAGAATATTTATTTAGAGTAACCTCACAGGTTTCTCAGTTCTATGATTTATAAAGTTAAATTGCGATGGATATAGGATATACGCCCGGCTATGGTATATTGTATGTCGTATCACATGGGTGACATATCCCAGCCACAAGTTTCCACAAAGACTTCAATTGCATTTCCAACTTCTTTTTCCTATATTTTTACTTGTGTGGGATATATTTTTTTTTAAAAATCTTACGTTTTTATATGTATCTATTCAAAAATATTTTAATTTGACGATACTTATTGGAGGTCGACTCAGAGATTCGTGATTTTTCGCCTAGACAAAAATGGTTGTATTAATTATTACAAAATAATTACTCAATGAATAATTACAGATAGTAATAATTGACAGTCTTTTTTTTTTTTTTTGGTTGGGTCCGGATGAGCGATGAATCGCGAGTCGACCTTCGATAAGAATCGTTAACTTTCGTTATTTTTCGTGAAATAATCATTGCTCTCGACCAATGATTCTCAACCGCCGAAATATTGTCACAATATATATATATATATATATTTGGTTGGACTGATGTGAGTTTGTGACCCTGTGTTTCACGCTTTTGCGATCGTCAGACAATTGATCGCAAAAGCATGAAACCCAGGGTCACAAACTCACATCAATTTAACCAAATATGTTAGCTCTATCTCTGATATTGAGCGCTTTCTAATAAGTACCGCGAATATAATATATAAATAATTATATATATATTACACACACACACACACACACACATATATATCTATATATATATATATATATATATATATATATAAAACATATATTAAATATGAGATAATGAATGTCCATTATGTTTGATCATGAGCCGTTCTAAACTTCGTATAGTTGCTTTAATTTCGGGAGAAAATAAAAACAAAATATGTCCAACATTTGGATATTTTTTATTATGCTGTTCCTTGATCTAAGCTTTCGGCTCCCATGAGCCATCTTCAGAGTGGTTATATGGAGATTTAAACATAGATATTCATCATCAAAGATGATGTTCTGTTATGTTCACGTAGAAGCAAGCTATGCGACAATAACGGCCGCGGAATAACAGACGCAAATCGTAAATTCATGATGAGTTTCTATGACATCGTACCACGCGAGAGACCGAAATATTAACAACAGAACCATATGTCTAAATGCATTGTAATGTGTTGTGACTAGTTTGAAATCTAATTTTGTTGTGTGTGTTGCTTTGTTTTAATGTAAATGGCCTCCAGTATCTGAAGGTTCTTTTTTACTCTGTGTATGTGTGAGTATTATTGTGTTATCAACTAATATCTAAGATTATGTTGAGAAAATCTGTAGTTACGATTGCCTTCGCAGCAATGGAATGTACCATTATCGTACTGTTATTATCAGGATTTTGTGATTGTCGATGAAGTATAAGTAAATGGCCATTAGTACACCAGGTGTTTGTAACTGCTTAGATATAGGAAAAGAGAAATCAGTATTAGCCAGAGATCACGTGATGAAACGTAAGCAAAATATTGGTTTCCCTTTTAGTGGATGTGTAGGAAAAATGTTATAGAATCGGTTTTTTTATTTCATTTAGTTTGGATTTCTAAGGATACATTAAGTAACAACATTTCCAATAGCATCATCTTTGTATAATCAGTAAGCAGTCGTCTTATACGACAGGTATAGGATATTTTTGAACTCGTCTTATCTAACTGTTGCCTTATACGCGGTAATCAAAAATGAATAAAAAATCGAAAATTAATAGTAGTTGACAATGCTTCATCGAATAAACAATTAAGAAAATAAATACAAACCATAGATTAGTAATAATAATTAATAACGTTACTTCATCTAAGAAAAAATAAAATGAAATAATACTGCTGCTTTTAATACTGCTTGTCTAAAAAAAAATATGGCGTTGATAAAACTCGTGGAAGGAAGTAATGAGTTCATATGTAGCGGTGCAACTCAGACCAGACACCAGGTTCGTTCTCAAAGTGCAGCTTCTTCCAGTCGAACGCTTGTGGCTTAATACATGGAGAATAACTCTTTGGTCTGATCGCTACCCACGGAATAAAACCACGAGACGAAATTGTAGCAGTCGGCAATTTTCATTTTATTTTAGCCTTCCGAGGAAGAGTGAGGTGAGCTTGGGGACAGAGGGTCTAACGAACGAATGCTTTTGGTAGAGTGGTACTCTATCTTTTAGGCTGCTAGTGATTACCGTCTTATAGATAAACAGCCTTCTTTTTCCATTCAGCTTTCGTCCAAAACAGCCATTCACCAAGTCCGCTCCACTCAGCTAACCCTCTTTGTCAGGGCCGTTTGGCATGTTTTGTGAGGTCCGATTTCATTCAGTTGACATTCTTCATCAAGACAATAACTGTCGAAACAATTTCTGTTATCTTTCAAATGTTTCCTTTAACAAGATATCGGCTGACAACTGATATCGCTACACATATTTGCCATTCTATAAAGCGGTCAAGTTCTTGTAGCTTAATGGTTAGAGCAACTGGGTGTTTACCCGGTTTCCTTAAAACAAGAGAAATACGAGTTTGAATTTCACCAAATGTTTCATTTATATTTCCAATGTGTGTTATCTACTCACTACCATAGATTCTTGAGAAAAGTTATAAAATGCAATTAAAATTTTTGATAATGCTTTATCTAATGAAAATTTTATTATAATTCCGCTTGTCCCCCTTCTCAGTTCCTTAGTTACCACGTACGTCACGCCCTGCCAATACCTCACTAATAATGGACTAAGCCGTTTTGATCGCGTGGAAAGACGGGAAAGCCATACCAGAGACGACACTTAGTTTTAGTGAGAAAATGAACGAAAGAAATGTCCTGTCAATACATTCACAAATAATGGACTGTTCCGTTTTGATCGTGAAGAAAGACGAAAAAAGACATGCCAGAGACACTTTTTGATTTCAGATTTTTACGGCTACGACTCGAATAATAATTCTGCGTCTCAGCTCAAAAATATCATTGGTAATCCAAGGGAGATCACTTTTTATAGATTTTGTCGAGTTATCTACCTTGTCTAATTTTTTTGTCTTGTGAGAGGTTTCTTTTTATATCAAATTTCTGTATTTCTTTCATTACTATAATAATATTTTTGAAACAGTCACTTTATCTGCATAATAACAGGGAGAAGATTATTAGACAGGTGGCACACGCTGAATTTTAAATTTAAGGCCGATACAAGAGTCTCCTCCCTCACCGGAATCAATGATACGCCCTTACTCTCTAATACATCACAATTTTCATAAGCTAGTATTCATATATATATATATATATATATATATATATATATATATAAGTGAACATAGAAGTTCAGGTGGCCTGACGATTGCATCGAGCATGAAACAGACTGTCGCCTCTAAGTGTTGACTTCTATGTTCACTTTTATATTTACACGCTCTATCTCTGATATTGAGCACTTTATTCCATAAATATAGCATACCTTAAGACTATATTTCTTTTATATATATATATATATATATATATATATATATATATATATATATTTAAGCAATTCACCCCAAGCAAGGTGGGAGTGCCACTAACACGCAAGGGGTTACAGAGAATTGAGAAAAAGAATAAAGAGACATGTTTGAGGAAAGAATACAGAGAAGGACGGGGAACAATTTGTCGAGTGACAAATGTTATTAAACTATTTATGTACAATAATGGATCAAATGCAATATAGATGAACTATTCAACTAGAAAAAATGAAAGTAAATACAATATATCTAAATACATATTCGACATGTCATAATAGATCATTCCATATTTGTTTAACGGTATATCAACTCCTTATAGGCCATTTAATGCCAAAATTTAATTTTCTTGAGTGCTTAAAAGTAATAACAATATGATGTTATTCTGCTTTCACAATTGAATACATGGTACGTGATACTCAGCTTTTGTGCAATATTTGTGTGAACATAATTACTAGGTAGTAACGTATGTGTTTTATGTTATACTTTTCTTGAATTTATATTTTGGAATACAGTTTGATTTCTTCAAGAACTTTTAGGATATATGGATTAATGTCATGAAAGAGTTCTTCTATATTGGTTTTTTGGCTCATTTTGTTTGGCAGCATAACAAACTCTATAGGTTATTTAATGCCAGAATCTAAATATTTTTAACACAATTTTAGGGTTTCAACTAAATAGATTTTGAACGCAATTTCATACCTTCAACTACAGATAAAAATAAGATTGTATTGTTTGTAGGTCTATTATCAAATGTATAGCTGATCATTTTGCAATAAAAATGTATTGTTGGTTATTTTACTATAAAAATGTATTTTTATATGTTCATAGTGTTTTTCTTTTGCTTGTGGGGGGTTGACTATTTAGCCAGAGCTGGGACCCCTAACAGGAGCTACCACCCCAGGTCAGGGTAGACCTGGGAACAACAGTAATTAAGAGATGGTTTCATGTTCCTGAAAACCTCCAATCTCCCAATCAGAGGCCTTGCTGCTGGATATAGTTTATCGTCATACCGAGGATGGAAACTGCATCAAAGTGGGCTGCCAATTCAGACAGTAGCAATTAAAAGGTAAAACCTCCAATCTCCCAATCAGAGGCCTTGCTGCTAGATGTAGTTTATCGTCATACCCAGAACTGAGATCATTCTATCTTAAATAACTCAGCTATTTTTTTGTTGCAATTTCTAGCATCAACTTGAGAGTTTTATTGTTAAAAAGTTAAATAATAATAATTTTAACACGGTCGACATTTTGGATAAAGAAAAAATAGTGAATTTTATATAGTGTTTATTTGTGGTTTAAGATGAGCCAAACAAATTCACGGTTTTGGACAACAACAAAAAAGCCCCAGAAAAACGTCAAAATCGGCGAAAATTTTTCACCTTTTAATTTGTAGTATATATAAATGTAGGTAGAAAAAATGTTGATAAGGTCGCGAGACTCACAAAGCACTGTCCGAGGCGTCTAGAAATGGGTCGGAAGGTCCTGGGTTATTACGCACCGGTCCTGACTGCTGCAATCCGGTTCATAATAGCGTCATTTATCTGAAAACAGGCTTCAGCGGGAGAATTAAATAGGATCTGAATTATGCCATCGTGGCTCTTCACGACTTCCTGTCATTTGTAGCTCTTAAAACTTTGTCTTTGTTATTTCTCTTAATCCCTATTCCGTCATCATTTATTTACTCAAGCTCATATTATGTTATGCGTTGTTTTCCTATTGTCTATCTGTCCCGTGAGTATCAGATTTTCCAAGCCCTCTTTCCTCATTATATGACCCTGAAATTTCAACTATCTCTTACTGATGTTAAATATAAGTTTCCATTTTGTTTCCATTTTCACCAAAACTTTGTCGTTGCTCACTAACTTCACTGTAAAAATTCAAGGGAGACAACTGTTGTATCTAAATGCTTTTTTTTTAAATTACACTCGTTAATTTGATTTTTTTTTACGATAAAGAATGATTGACAAAAAGTTTGTTTAAAAGGATTGTTTAATGTTGAAATTGGTTAAAGCAAGAAAAATAAAATACAAATTAAAAGTTATCAAAATATAAATAATAAAATAAATAAAATCAATGCTATAAATTAATACAGAAAACATTTTTTTATAAATTTACTGACACATATTTTGGGTTTAATTAATTTTTGTAATTTTATACTTTTTTTAAAAAAATATTTCTAGAATGAAGCCAAAATATTAGACAACATTATTACATGAATCAAGATTCTTGTGATAAATTCATTTAGAAAAAAGGAGATTCATTTAGCGTAAATAAACATTAATTGAATAACAACAATAAACAGGTGTCATTTTTTAAATGAAACAATTTTTTTTTTAAACTTCAGATGTAAGTTATCTCCCTTGAATTTTCTAAATTGATTT
Source organism: Acanthosepion pharaonis (assembly GCA_903632075.3). Taxonomy (NCBI): domain Eukaryota; kingdom Metazoa; phylum Mollusca; class Cephalopoda; order Sepiida; family Sepiidae; genus Acanthosepion; species Acanthosepion pharaonis. The sequence continues at coordinate 360,861 of CAHIKZ030002999.1, read as the reverse complement.
TTTTCAGTGAAGTGTAAAATTTGTTTTAACACTTTTTGTTTTGACGAAGCCTGCTTTCCTTTTTCTTTTCTTTTCTTTTTTTTTTCTTTTTTTTTTTTTTTTTTTAATCAAATTCACCCCAAACAGGGCAGTAAAGTCATCAAGACACTTGGGGGCTACTGGTTGTGAAAGAATTAAAAAAAAAACAGAAACATAACTAAAGAGAGAGAACAAAAGAAAAGCCAGTGGACAGCGATGATTGACATTTGAATTTTTTGCGGGGTGGAGGAGAGCGTTTAAAAATTCCTCTGGTTAATTTGATTGTTGCTTATTTACAATAATGAATGATGGACAAATCAGTTGATTTGCTTAAGGGCATTATTCAATATTGAAATTATTAACTAAACACACAGGAAATTTTTTTTTTTTTTTTTTCAGCCAACGAAAATAAAATATAAAAAAAAAACACAAAAATTAATATGAATTAATTTAATACAGAAGATATTTTTTAATATTCATTTACGCATGTATTTCGGATAGGACAAATATTTAAATGGGCTTGTTTCTGTCGTTTTAATTTAAATATTCCGAGAATAAAATCAGAATATTAAGCAATATTACTACGTAAACAAATACTTCATTGATGATCTTTTGCAAATAATCATTAATGGTATCCATTATCCTAAATAAACATCATTGTGCTTACTTGCATTATTTACATTATTTTGACTGTTATCCTCATCTCCATTGCCATATTCACAACGTTTCGTCTGTTGTACACTCCGGCCTTCTTCAGGTGACTGGAATTTCGAACCGAACCCTTATTTCGTCCACCGGGCAAGACTGTTCTAGTTCCACTTGCCGTGCCTCCTCCGGGTGTCTCTCCCTTTAACTCAACTCTCTAAATTTTAGTTCACCACTGCTGTGGCCTGATATTGAACTCGCAACTCCTTCGGGTCTAGTCACTGGATCTAACCAACGTCTTTATCCACTGGGCCATGTGTCTTTGATATCCAGTGACTGGATACCAAAGAGTTGTGAGTTCAATACCAGGCCGCAACAGTGGTGAAGCAAAAATGTGAAGAGTCGAATTAAAAGGAAATAACTGAGACATCCGGAAGAGGTATGGCACGTGGAACTAGAACAATCTAAATTTCCCGCCCCCACCCCCGTTGAACGAAATAAAGTGTTCGGTTCGAAATTCCAATCACCTGAAGAAGGCCGGACCGTACAACAGCCGAAACGTTATGAATACGTCAATGGGGATGAGGATAACAGTCCGAATAATGTAAATAATGCAAGTAATCATAATACCTCATCTCAGAGATATAGACAGATCATTGGCTTGTCTCTTATTTGTTGGTTCACACGACTGTTATGTCATGCTATGCCAATACCTTATAAATAATGGATTATTCCGTTTTGATCGCTTGGAAAAAGGGGAAAAGACACTACTTGGTTTTAGTGAGAAAATGAATGAACGTACAAGTGGGAGAGAGAATTAGATTAAGCTGATAACAGATGCTACACTTTGATCTTAATATTTATTTGTAAATATTACGAAATGTGCCACAAGGGCGAAATTTGGGGGTGGAGGAAAAGGATTGGTCATCTCTAGTCTTAACTCGTAACTAGCTAGTCACTCTCATTGACCCATTCGTACTGACAATAAACCTTTCACCATAATACCACATTTGCACTAAACTCTCGCACCACAATCACCAAAATGCCTCAATTATTCCACTAGAATCCTAGCATGAAATTTTATTTACACAAAAGCAGGGCGGGGGATACAATGAATGAAAAATAAATAGGTGTTAGTTTCGGCTCCCGCCCAAAGGTGAAAATGTGTCAGAAATCCTGGTTAACTGGATAGAAATATCAGATATTGGTCATATCTGATCTCACCAGAGAACAAGAATACACACTTTGATCTTAGCCAAAAAATCCGAGTAACTATAGCTCCCCACCACTGGGTTAAGGATGCGACACAAGGTCAGTTGTTTAACGTGGGAAACCCGATCGTTTTCGCTCGTGTCAATGGTCAGAATTTACCTAGCCCCCACTTACGCGGGTTCGGGCACAAAACTGGTCTTAGCTGATCATTGCATCTCAGATCAAAAGGCCGAGTAGCTATAACGACCGCAATAAAATTGCTATTTTTCATACGCATAGCATGGAACGACGAGAACCAAGTAAGGCAGTCGCCAAAAATCGAGTTACCATAAATAAAATAACATCCTCTGATGAATTATTTGTAAATTATTATTATTAAGAGAGATGTTCGTATCGTAAGACGGGAGAAAGGAAGACAAAAGTGATATTAGCGTCTCCTGCCAATACCTCATAAATAATGCACTATTTCGTAGATAGCGTAGAAAAACATACACTACTTGGTTTTGATGAGAAAATGAATGAAAGCAAGAAAGGAAACTAGAAATGTTTAACGTCTTTTACAGTGAAAATGTTTTCCAGTTGGCAATTTCATATATTTTCATTTGTACCCCCTTACTTCTTTGTCATGGCAATATTTTAATTTTTCTTTTCCTGGTTCCAGGTCGTGTGACATGTGACTTAGCGTAATGGTTGTCAGCAGGGAAAAACATAATCTGGGTTCAAATTTTGGCCAAGACTGCTCATATTCACTTAGCAGTGATGTTCTTTAGAAAGGCATGAAACAAATTCTCCCTACACCATGTCCCATTGCAGGATATCTTAAAGAGCATGTCATGACGCTTTGCACAAAAAATGGATCGATAAATAATCACTTGAGCAAAGGACTTTTCTTCATTTACCATCCGCGCTGTAATAACTGTAAAAAAAAAAAAAAAAAAAAAAGCTGTTGCACCCATTGCCGACCTTAACAGAAGCCAATATGAACTGATATATCATTATGCAAGGTAAGATTTTATTTCACGTTTAATGTATTGCTGAAGTAGTATATTTTTAATTAACACTATTTACATTATGCGGATTATTGTCTTCAACTTTGTTGCCATATTTATCACTATTATGTACACTATTTACATTATTCGGACTATTGTCCTCATCTTGGTTGCCATATTTATCACAAATATTAAATATGGCAACAAAGATGAGGACAATAGCCCGAATAATGTAAATAGTGTACATAATACCTCATCTCAGAAATATAGACAGATTTTTAATTGAGTTTTTTTTATGTGCCGTGTTTCCTGGGGACACAGCTTCCTGTCTTTTGTAGCTGTTAATAATATTTACTAACCTCTTCCGTCCTTTTTCTACCATTCATTTATACAAGCTTTTGGTTGGTCAGTCAATTTTTTTCTTGAATGAATGTGTAGTGTATGTTACTACCTCAAAGGGATCGCAACTACTATTATGGTGTTTTGTTTGTTGTAGTAAAAGAAAAAGTATAACAAGTTTGACTTTAACTATCTAGCTTTAAATTGTAGCAGGGGAATCTTCCGAGTCAATGCTGAAAATGAATCATGAGTAAAAACATGACAGAAAATACAACAGGATGTTGAGTTGAAATGTTATTCCTTTTTTTATGTAACTATGTTGGTAATGAATTTAAAGGCGTATTTTGTTTTTTGTTTTTCGTGTGTATTAAATTGTGATATGTGACGCAGTACATAAATGTTTTTAGTATTATGATTATTTGTTTGTATTATGTATTCTTTTTTGTTTAACTTATTTAAATACATCAGTTCCGCATTCTTTAAGGATTGAATTGCATAACCGTTAATGAAATTCGGTGAATGTTTTTTCTTGGTTTAGTAGTAATCAATTTTTTACGTCTTTTATATTGGAAACCAAACGTCCTACTACCACTTTCAGTGGGTAAGTAAACACTAATTCTAGTATCACACAAATTTTGGCGGTAAAAAAAAGAGAAAGGCTTTCTTGAAAAATCACGGACTTTAGTCTTTTTGAGGAAGGGTAATTTCTATTTTCAACTGTGATGAAATATTATTATTAAATAATAATTAACCAGACTATTATTTTTTAGAGTATTGCATTTCTCCTCTGGCTTCCACATTTTGACCTTTGAGGTCAGATACGGGAAAACAAAGGAAGTTGGTTTTGATTGGCTAAAGCTAGCGTGGGAATGATACATATAGAAAGGGATTTCAGGGAGTCGAGTTTTACACATCGAAGAATGTAGACGTATTTCTTCGTGTCTGGGAAGTGGCTCCCAGTGGTGTGAGGAGCTAGTTAGAAATGTACACGTCGACGTGTTGAATAAAACTAGATAAGTTTAAAATGACTTTGTTGAAGTTCTCTTTTAACTCTGAACTAAAATCAATTAGCGATCAACGGCTGATAGAGAGAGAAGGCAACGTCAGTATGAATCAATCGACACCGTCGCACATGAGGACCCCAGAAGAGTGGGCTATACAACAACATCACTTAGAGACCGCCACACCCTCTTGCTTTCCATAAGTCGAGTTGGTGTCAGATTCTCCAAGCCCTCCTTCCTCATGATGTATCCCAGAAATTTCAACGCTTTCTCGTATATTTTGACTATCTTTTATAGTATATTCTTAGAGTAAATAATTTTGTTATGATAAAATTCCCAGCATTTGAGGTAGTGTGAGATTACCACACTTGTTTACTAAATGACTTCTACTAACAGCCGCTAGATGGCGTTACCAAAGTCAGTATATAAAAAAAGGGCACAAGATCTCATCTTATCCTTCCTTTCTCTTTTAGCGAGAGAATGCATTAGAGATAGGACAGGTCTTGCTTCCTCGCATTGAACAAAACTCAGGAAGTACGCAGTATACAAATGTCTTAAGATTATTCGACTGCACACAGACATGTTTGATTTTTCTACCAAACCAGCAAAGAACTCTTCACAAAATTTAACACTCTCAGTATCTTTAATATGACTTTGCATACACGTACTTACACAAAAAAGACATCTCTGCACGTATGTGTATTTTTTCTATTTAGTTTGCTTAGGCAATAAAATACATAATCATTTTTAATTCCATCCGCATCCCCTGTTTGAGAAACCTCCAATGAGCACCAATACGGAACTACTTAAATAAACTAGTCCATTGGTAAAAAATATGGAAATATTTTTCGGGGTATAATCTTTTGTGGATTACCTTTCATTACATCTTTCTAAAGTCCCAACATTTGCCAAGATGAAAAAATATTGATATTTTTATCAATTTAGACGAGGAGTCCTAATATCTATACAATGTAAAATCGATCCATGCCTTTTTAATCCTCCACCCCAAAGAAGGCAATAAGGCCACTAAGACGCAATGGGTTACTAATGTGTGAGAGAATATGAGAAATGAAAAACACTATTACAGAGAGAAAACAATAAAATAGCAGGAAGTAAAAGGACAGAAGATAACGATTGATATTGCATTTAAATTTCTGAAGATCAAGGTTGACTGGGAAGCCGGAAGAGAGTTCCATAAGTGAGAGAAGAAATTGTTAGCATAGAACTTGCGGTTACATCTAGTTATTTCAGCTGTAAAATGGTGTAATCTTGTCGCCAATCTATGCCGGAAGAGGCGTAGCCACGTGAATTTGCGTAGGTGTCCAAATGTTATTTAACCAGTCTGATTCTTGATCTGGACAGAGAGGCTGGCTAGAGGTTCACCGAAGATTTGTCTCCGTCAATTCCTGTGTTCGCAGTCCTAACATCGGTGATTCTCCTCACTCTACCCAATCGCCACAACTCAAACAATAAAGATATATATATATATAATAATCGACTCTCGCGTCGCGTTCGACGTATGAGGGTCAGGCCGATAAGTCCCCAGGAAACCGACATCCCGACACCGGCGCATGAGATTTGTTTATAGTGGTGAAGGCCTTGTGCAGGACCAGCCACACTTTTTGGAGGGACGAATACAGAAACCTGGTGCACCGAATGCATGCCACAAGGTTCCCAAACGACCCTCCGCAGATTTTGAATTCAGAGTTGTCCTTCTCCTAGACCAGTTGCCATCCATATATATAAGTGTTCGTCGCAGTATTTGAGTCCAGCAGCAATATACTACACTGAGCTGTTAATTAATATCAGTCTTCCTATATGGCAGTGATTGCAAGACAATCTCCTCACAGATGAAGAAGAGACTTGAGGCAACGGAAATGTGGTTCTACAGAAGGATGCTGAGAATACCATGGACTGAACGCAGTCTTAAGGAAAATGGAAACGAAAAGGACACATACTTAGAATAAAATTCCTAGTGCATATAATGAAGAAAGAGGGCTTGGAAAAATTGACACCCACAGGGCATGTTAAGCGCAAAACGGACAGGAAAGCAACGAATAATCTTCCTAAAGAATTTGTGTAAAGATCTACAAGTGGTGGAGAGCCATGATCTGTCCTGAAGAGATATGGCGCATAACAGAAGTGGTCTATCGTTAATAATCGCTACAATAGCGCTCCTAGCCACAGACAATGTCTTATTAAACTTATTAGACGTTATGAAAAGAGTTTACATAAAATAAATCCACTGGGGAACAAGTTCCATACACGAAAATAACACGTCTGCATTCTGCGACGTCTAAAACTTAACTCCCTGAAATCACTTTCTATCTCGCTTTCCACGTTCGGCTCAGCCAATCAAAATCGATATTCCTATTTTGTCTCCCATCTGATCTTAAAGGTCAGCTTCAGAAGGTCTGAGCCAAAATACACTGCCACTAAAAAATAATAGTCTGAAACTATTAATCAACAATGATTTGAGTTGAAAACTTAGCAATTATATGGGATTAAAAGAAACCTTATTTTCTCGAATGCGCTTTATAAACTTTGTCCTCATATAAAACTTCTCCAAAAGTTTTAGAAGTTAATGTTTCGAAAACAAAGAAAAAGGTGGAAATGGAGTTTTATGATTTGTTGTGAAAATTAATGACAGTAATGATTTTTGATAAGATAAAAATTAGTTCAATAGCAATGTCACAGGTTGAGGTAAACAAGACACATTTAGTCTTCTGTTTAGTACCCACTTGTCTGACAAAGAACTTCTACTAACTTTCGCTAAATGGCGTTTTCAAAGGCAGTATAAATGAAAAGGACACAAAAGTCTCTCTCTCTCTCCTCCTCCTCTTCTTTCTTTTATCACACTTATTCTCTTTCTTTTTCTCCCTCTTTCTTTTTCTGTTTCTTTCTTCTATTTCTTTTCTCTTCTCTTTCTCCCTTTCTCTCTCTTTTACTTACAAGATTCCTTACAGATAAGACGTGTCTCGTTTGCCTTCCGAGGGTCATTTCTATCACCACCGGATTTCATGCTGCATTGAAAACAACACAAATAGTACGCCATATACAAATGCCTTAAACTTATTTGATTATACACGGGACACATCTATTAATTCTACGAAACCAATAAAGAAGCTCTTCTAAAATGTAAGTCTCTTTCATAGGAACTTCAAGCACACACAAATACGTAAGCATTTACTTAGTTGGAATTGGCTTAACCCTGTTAGAATCTGCCGACCTGTTTCTCTATATGAATATGAATTCAGTTCTTTTGCTATCAATTTTACGCTTAAACTTCGACCTGAACTCACCAGGGTTCACACTCTGTCCCCATTTGATTCTGTTCTTTGTTTGAGACTGCCTATTTGTGTCCTTGTGCCTGTCTTCTTTCCTTTCTTGAACCATCGGTACCACTCAGAAACACATGATTTTTTTCTTAGCATTTCCACGACAATTCGCGTCTCAGTAGCACTTTCACGGGTCTTCAAATAAAACTTGACGTTAATCTGCTGTTCCTCCTTTCACTTATTTTTTCACCAACAGTATAATATGAATACGTAAAACTTCCTCTACTGCTTGACAATGTATGACTCACTGATCTGTGTAAGCATATTTGAATTTATAGACCTTAATACGCTTTTATCGAATGTGTAACTAATTGTTTCTATTTGGGATAGTAATGTGTAAAACGTTTTCTAAATAAATTATTAATCGAGTAAATATATATATATATATATATATATATATATATATATATATATATTGTGTGTATTTAGGCAGCATTTTTTCATTCATACATGTTTAATTCATTTAATGATAATGTTATTAAGCTTATCAGACGTTATGAAAAGAATTTACATAAAATAAATAGACAACACTTGTTTATATTATTTAATGAAACATGTATGAATATATATATATATATACACTAATAATAATGAATATGAATAATATATATATACTACTACTACTAATAATATATATTTTGTTCCTCACTGGTAGCACAAGTCATGTTTCATGCATGATACAAAGGGAAAACTTTCATTGCGGGGGTGGGCAAAAACAGCTTGATCTGACCTCTTTGATATGTATTTGATGCGATACTTCATTGAATGAATTGATAAACAGATTTCAACATTGATATGACAGTTGAATTGTCACAATAAATATATATTGTAAGGCACTACTCATATATATATATATATATATATATATATAACTGTAATATTACCTGTTACGCACACATAAAAAAATATGATTAATTATATCAATAAAAATAAACATATACATTAAAATTAAATATATATCAATCAGTTGCATACATGATATACGCTTGGATGATAATGTTTCTTTCGATTCATAACTGACTAGGAAGAAGATTTTCACACATTAGGTTGCTGTTTCTTTCTGTGGTAGACTGGATGCCAACTAAGGCTTTTAAAACTCTGTCTATTCAGCTATTGAACCCATAGCTGGGGAGAGAAGAGATGGATTCATACCTTTCCAAAGGACATTTGCATAACTGGAATTCAAACTCATTTCAAGCCCTTTATCCATTAAACTGCATATCTATATATTATTTATATTTAATTATTAATTATAAATATGTGAAAGTTATATAGATGGTTAACTATGAGGAGATAAATAGATAGGTAGATAGATTGAAAACAGAATTAGATAGATAGAGAGAGAGAGTAAGAGAGAAATAAAAGTTAGAAAACAAACTTAGATATAGAGAGAAAACAGACTTAGAGAGATAGACAGAAAATGGACTTAGAGAAAAAAGATAGATCTAGAGAAAACAAACTTAAATAAGTAGAAATTAGATGGATAGATAGATATAGAGAAAAACTTAAATAGATGGATAGCTAGATAGATAGAAAACAGACATAGATACATAGAGAGAGAAAACTGACTTAGAGATAGAATTAGATAGATAGAAAACAAACTGAGATAATATTTATTCTTGTTTGACATTTCGTAAATATATAGTGATTTTCTAAGCGCTGCTTAGATGTGGCACAAGGCTGGAGGTATGGAGCACCCAGTGAGGATCGAACTCACTACTCAGTCTTAACTGTTCTAGCGAGACAAGCTTGCTAACCATTATGTCACACCAAGGTTCCCTATTTCATATATATATATATATATATATATATATATAAAGTGAGTATCAACATAGATAAACAAAATTGAATCATCATGCATATAGTATAGATTTCTATGTTTTCAATCTCTATATCTCCAAATGGCATATCTTAAATATCATGCAGTCTTTGCAAATAGAGCAAATTTTGAACAATATATAAATATACACATACATAAATATGTGTGTGTATAATATTTGTTTATATACTTACCTATATTTAACTTAATAATATAATATACCTAATATATATTTATACTTTCTTATATATATTTACCTATGAAATAATAATGAAATATGATAATATATATTATATTTTGTTATATATGCTTAAATCCTATTTTAATCTTGTAATGAAATATATATATATATATATATATATATATATTATATTTGTTATATGTACTTAAACCTATATTTAACTTATTAATGAAATATAAGTAATATATATATTTATATATATATATATATAGATTATATGTTATATGTACTTAAACCTATATTTAACTTATTAATGAAATATAAGTTATATATATATATATAAAAGTATTATATTTGTTATATATACTTAAAACCTATTTTTAACCTTGTAATGAAATATATATATATATATAGATTATATTTGTTATATGAACTTAAAACTTATATTTAACTTATTAATGAAATATTAGTAATATATATATATATATATATATATATATATATATATATATATAAGCATTATATTTGTTATATATAATTAAAACCTATATTTAACTTATTAATGAAATGTGTATATATATATATATATATATATATATATATATATATATATATATATAGTTTTTCTAACCGAAGTACTTTCAATCATTTTGAAGATCAGCTTTAGGGGTAAATTACAAAGACATACTTATGGCAACTGTAATAAGATTCCTACTGCGTTGTGATGGTGTTGTTTAAAAAAAACATGTAAACGCCCTCTGTTATAATTATTTAAAACTTTTTAAATTTATCCCTTGTAGCTAAGTAAATATTTACAAAAATATGCCCTCTTCCTTGTTGATTTTCATCTAAATACCAAAGAACTGATTAGACATTGAGAAGGGATAACTATAAAGCCATAATATGTCTATATTTATTCAATGAAAGATGTTTGAACAAAGATATGCTGCCTTGATATGTGTTGAAACATGACTGCAATTGTATAGCAATCCTTACATGTTTTTGTTGCAACATCCAAAAATAAAATATATATATATATATATATATATATATATAGAGAGAGAGAGAGAGAGAGAGAGAGAGAGACTACAGTTCAAAAGTTTGATGCCACCCCTGGTAATTTTTAAATTGGCTCCAAAAGTAGCTATTTTGTACTTTAAGTAAGAGAAAATTATTATACATGGTTAAAAAAAAAGTGTGACTTAATTTTCTATTAGCAATAAATAGAAATAAAAATCATTTTATGATTAAATTTTGCTCTCGTCAAAATATCCTCCTTTAGCCTTGATTACTGCAGCACAAATTTTTTGCATTCATTGCAAATATCTCCAAGTATGATAATTGATTCCATTCTTTTTTTGATTACTCTAAGAGGTCTTTTTTCATCTTTCTCCTTCTTCTGACAAGTTCATACCATGCTAATTCTGGGAGTGGCTTAAAAATTTGAACTTTACACATGTATATATATATATATATATATATATATATATATATATATATATGAGAGAGAGAGAGTTATCTGTTATCCACAATACCACATAATACAGAAGGAGACTAAGGTGTACAAAAAAGTTCTCAAGTGTAACCCACTTGCCAAAATCTTACCTAGCTTCAGAAATTTTTTTTTTTTTATCACTTCTTTGTAAGACTGAGAACTTTTCAGCAACCGTGCATATATTTGATTAGAAGCAATATCATAATATATACAATTTAGTATAACCAATCTATGAATTATGACTAAATTAATTCTATACAAATACTAACAAATAATAAAATAATAGACTATTGATTATATCTTATATTGGATCAAATAACTGTCCCTGCGTGGCATCACTCTCTCTCTCTCTCTCTCTCTCTATATATATATATATATATATATATATATACTTTATATCAAATTTTACTTTTTGTCAAAATTTTTTTTTGTGGGCGGGAAGGGTCCTCACACCCAAAACAAGGACAAAAGTCTGTATAAACATATGTCCACAAATTCTTTGTTTTTTAGTTATTAAGTATAAGTGCATCTTCACATCAATTGTCATTTGAACATGCTATATCTAAAATTCATATCTGCTTGCTCATGATATGAATATCATGCCATTGTTAAACAGAACACTTTTCAGTTAACTCACTATAACACACATTAAATGCTGAAGACAGACTAGCCACAAATGTACACAAGTGACAAATGTAATCTAGTCTACCTGGCAACACAACACAATCTACCATAAACTTTCTGATATGTCCCAAAAAGGGATATATTTGTAGCAAAGTGGTTTTGAACTACTGTAAGTAGTACAATCTAGCAGGTAACCGTAGTGGACTGGTCCTTGTTGTAGTGGTAGGCAATAGGCGAAGACTATAGGCTTAGCCAATAGGCATCATCCTGTACCTCCACATCAGTCTGTATTTATGGTTGACACCAGCCAATCATATTACTGTGAGAGAAAACCCAGGTGTATGCATATTCATTACATCACTTTCTTTAAGCTTAATGACTCAAAAGCGAAGGCTTTGTGAACATATGTTTATTTGAACTTTTGTCCTTGTTTTGGCGTAAGAAACCTGTCTTCAAAGTTTGTAAAAGTATTTTTGATACACCCTGTGTGTGTATATATATATATATATATATATATATATATATATATATATATAATCTTATAAATATAAGTAAATATACTCGTCTGGAAAAACATTAAGTGTGTTGGCTTGTAATTGAACAAAGCAATACCCAAGGAAAAATAAGGAATAAAAAAAGAAAGAACTAAGAATATGTAATTGAGGCGAAATCAATCGATCAGAATCCAAGCTCAGAGTCCAAAGAAAAAAAAACCTCCAACACGAGTAAAATAAAAATAACTAAGCAAAGTGCTCAATACACTAAGTAAAGCAAATCTAACAATGAACCTAAAGAGCCAGGCAAACCTACCTAGGTTTCACATACGTGGATTGTCAGGGTACACTAGTGTACCCTGACAATTCACATAGGTGAAACCTAGGTAGGTTTGCCTGGCTCTTTAGGTTCATAGTTATATATATATATATATATAAACAAATAGGTTTTAAGTATATATAACAAACATAATGCTTATATATATATATATATATATATATATATATATATATATATGTCATTATATAAATATAGGTTTTAATTATATATAACAAATATAATAATATATATATATATATATATATATATATATATATATTACTTATATGTGATTAATAAGTTAAATATAGGTTTTAATATATATAACAAAATATAAGGCTTATATATATATGTCATTAATAAGTTAAATATAGGTTTTAATTATATATAACAAATAAAATATATATATATATATATATATATATATATATAAAAAAGATGTTTAAATATAGGTTTTGGATTAAATATATATAAAAGAATAAATTTTGAATTTATTTAACACATTCATTTAATCTATTTAGCTATACACGCAGTAGTATTTATAGCTAAATTTAACTTTAAAGTGTTGACACTGTGAGGTGTTTTTTGCGCTGTCTAGATAATCCGGGCATTGAGCACTTTACTGATTAAATAGACGTTTATTTAGATCTTTTTTTTTTTTTTTATTTAGGCTTTTTTTCTGGTTAAGAAAAAAGGGGGGTTTTTCCTTTATTTATAACAAATCATAACCTGTTCAAATCTTGGCTATATTATCTTCTCACATCCTCATAAACTGTGCCATTTGCTAAACCCTTACCAAGTGGCTATAGGGCCTTTACATTAACATATCGTAAAAAGGCTATAAGTTTTCTGTTGGTCACACCAAGTTTTTTTTTTATATATATATATATATATATATATGTGTGTTGTGTGTCAGTTTGTCTGACGATTGCAAAAGCATAAACCCAGGTTTTAAACTAAATGAATAAACAAATATATATATATATATATATATATATTTTCAGGCAATATCTTTTGATATAAACACTCTTTCCTTATAAATATAACAAATTTTGAACAATATATATATTGCTTTATATATAAACCGATGCTCCCACTGTACATCTCAAGGTCCTTGACAAAATCCAGACACGAATAAGAATAAATTTTGGCATTTAATTTTTCAACAAATGTGTCATTTAATGTCTCTTTTTAGCTTTTCATGGCAACTGTTCCGACGAGTTACTTTGGCTGGTTCCCAGACAACATGAATTTAAGCAAGCTACCAGACTGGCATCTCAGTCCCACTGTTTCACTGTCAAAATTTTTAAGCATAACCGTTTCTTCTACTCAAATAGCTTCTTCTCCTGCACTTCCCATCTATGAAACTCCCTTCCCCTTACTTGCTTCCCCGATGACTATAATCTTCAAATATTCAAGTGTAATGTCAATCGACATCTGATATCCTTATCTTGTTACTGTCCTTCTCTGTATCCTTTCCTCAAACACGCCCCTTTACTCTTGTTCTCAATCCTCTGTAACACCTTGTGTGCTAGTGCCACTCCCGCCTTGCTTTGGGTGAATTGCTTTAAAAAATAAATAAATAAATAAAAGTGGATATTGAATTCAACAACCAGAAGCGACAGTTGGTTTTATGCTAAACACACTGAAACAGACTGTTACCTCTGGATGTTGATTGCAGTGTTCACTTTCATACTTATCCCCAATATGAAGCACTTTAACATATGAATATAGCATGTCTTAAGACCATACTTTATCATATACAGGGTGCGATGGATAAATTGTCATCTAAATAAATTGTTGTTTAATTGATGCAAAAATGAAAATAACACTGACATCTCATTTTAACAGATATTTTACCAAATTACATAAAAATATCTTGAAATACTAAAGAGTAAATTTATTCAATAAAATCACCATTGGCTTCAACCATGGCCTCCAGATAACTTCAGGATCTCCTGCAACTCTTCTGATGGCCTCCTTGTTTAAGGGTGAATGCTGCCAAATCCTTGCCTTCAGTTCAAATGCAAGAGTTTTGTTGGTGTCTTCATAACTATACCCATATATAATCAATTGCAATAGGGATATGGCATGATGTAAATATGTGGTTTTGTCTGACAGCCATGGCTGGGTTCTCTTTTGATATGAAATGGCTCTTTTGCTCATAAATATAGGGCCTTCCAGCAGGAAAGATGAATGGAACATAATGCCACCATCATTGCTTTCACTCTAAACACCTTCATAATCCCATTAGTACCAACTCTTTCTGAATCTCCTACACTGTCACCCAAAACATCCAGAAATGTTCGTATTTGCAATGAATGACAACCAGTACCGATACTGTTTTCAAATTTCTCACTGAGTGAACTGCATCATGGTGCTCTTTTCTCACAAACGTGCCCAAATGACCCTACTATACTCTGTGGTTTCTAAAACACGCATGTGCAAAATTAATAGTGGTGAGTATTTACCCATCGTTCCGGAGAAAAGGAAATGGTATCAATATATGATTAACATGAAAAATAAATATTAAAATATAAATATATTATCACCTACAATAAGCAATCTACCACAAATCCATATTAATATTTAATTCAGGATTTCTTAACCTGGGGCCTTTAGGCTTCCTATGTTACAATGTTACAAACTTGAGGATGATGCAATATTGCATAAAATTGCAGTTTGTTTACATTAATTACAATTGGATGGTGCAGTATCCGGCAAAAAGAGAAACATTTGCCAGGTGATTTTAACCTTCTTACCAAGACTAATTCTTTTTTATGTGCTGTGTTCCTTCCAGATATAGGTGGTAATGGCTCTCCACAACTTCCTATCTCTTGTTGCTCTAAGAAACATTTGACCATCCCTATTTGTCCCTGGTTTTGTCCATTCACCGAAAACCCATTAAATTTGTTACTCACTGTGTCTCAGCATAAAATTATTGCTTGAATATGCCAGCGATATTGAATTTTATAAATTTTACCTCATTCATTAGTCCTGGGTATGACGATAAACCTCATCTGGCAGCAAGGCCTCTGTTTAGGATATTGGAGATTTTAGGAGCATGGAACCCCACCTCTTAATTATTATTGCTCCCAGGTCCACCCTGACATGGGGTGGTAGCACTTGTTAGGGTCCCCAGCAAATAGTGACTAGCCTAAATAACCTATAGATGTTGATTTGCTGCTAAAAAATCAACCAACCAAACATCCAATATAAAATAATTTTTTTATGACATTAGTCCATATAATATCCTACAATTTCTTAAAGAGATCAAACTGTATTCTAAAATAAAACTTCAACAAAACTACAACATAAAACACACATCACAACCTCTAAAATTTATGTTCACACAAACATGTATATACAGAAAAGCTGAGTATCATCTACCATGTATTCAACTGTGAAAGCAGAACAACATATATCATATCTTTATTGGTTCTAATCTCCCAAGAAAATTACATTTCAGCATTAAATGACCCGTAAGGAGTTGATATGCCATTAAACAAACAAACCTCATTCATTAGCAGTATGCAAGTTTACCATGTGATTTCATGAGTTATTCTAATGAGTATCCTTATCTTTGTTATTTTATCACAACATTTTTGGCACAGTTTGTCTCTTGCTCTCCCTACCTATCCTTCTTACTCTCTCACACACACACACACACACTTCTCTCTCTCTCTCTCTCTCTTCCACACACATTTCTCTATCTCTCTTTAAGAATAATCCAAAATTGTGTATATGCTAACAAGATTTCGATTTTGGTAAATTCTATCAAATCTTGATTTGATCCCACAAGTTATACTGACGAGTATCTTTATCTTCATTATTTTATCACAACTCTTTTGGCTACTGATGTCCTCAGTCAATATGCATCATCCATCTCTCTCTTGTTCCCACTCTATCTCTCTATCTCTGTAAACTCCACCACCAACCCCACCAAAAAATATAAATAAATAAACTATAGACTTGAGGAAGGGTGAAGAAAGCATCAACCAAAATGTTGTGGTAAAAACAACAAAGATCGGGATACTAGTCCAAAAGAATTGTGAAATGATGACAATGATTCCCCTTAAGAGCTCTAGATAAATTAGCAAAGTGTTCAGGGGAAAAATAAGGCTGTCTGCTTCAAAACAATTGATAGGAGCAGACGATTTCTATAAAGAGATTTGACTTCCTTTCATCCAAAATGTAATTGCATGTAAAAATAGACATGGGTCTTTATTGTAGCCATAAAAGGTTCTGACTTGGACAAAACTCGAATGGACAAAGGTAATTTGTCTAAAGCTTAAACATGGGCAATGCCATTTATAAAAGATTGCATACAAAGATGATGAAATGCTGCAGTAAATAAGTATCATGATTTTGTTCTTTCTTTCTTTCTTTCTTTCTTTCTTTCATTAACTCTTTGTCTCTCTCTTTTGTTGTCTCTTTCTTTTTTTGTCTCTTTCTTTATTTTCCACTGTCTTCTCTCTCTACCTTCCTGCCTATCTTTTATCAACTCTTTCCCTCTTTCTCACTCTTGCTCTCTTCTCTCTTCCTTTGATTTTCTCTTTTGATCTTCTCTCTATCGTTCTCCTTATCTTTCATCTACACTTTCTCTCTTTTTGACTCTCTTGCTCTCTTTCTCTCTTTCTTTCATTTTCTCTTTCTCTCTTTCTCTCACTCTTGTTCCTTCTTCTTTATGTTCCATTTTTCCTTTACCTTTCAACCACTACCGCTGTGTATTTATTATATATTAATATATCCTTATTTTATATATGTGCTGCATCCCTTCAGGACGTAGGCGATCATGGCTTTCCACTTCTCTCTTTTCCCTTGTAGTAGTTCTTAATAAGTTTTGTCCCTTTGCCGCTACTTCCCCTAGTCCCTGTTCTATCATCCACTTACTTAAGCCCACTAGGTATATCATATGCATTGCTTTCTCTTGTCTCTCTTTCCCTCTATCTGACCTGTGAGTATCAGATTCTCCAAGCCCTCCTTTCTCATTACATGTCCCAGAAGTTTCAGCTGCCTCTTCCCGATGTTAAGTATAAGCTTCTTGTTCATTTGCATCCTCTCCAAAACCTCATCATTGCTTACACGCTCGATCCATGATATCATTAGCATACTTATGTAGATCCACACATCTGATGCCTCGTGCACCTTCTTCATCTTTGAGGAGACTAACATTCACTGCTGTAAAGGAGAACAGATGTCATGTAACAGCTCAGTATTCTTTTCTTTGTTACTAAAGAAATCCTCCTGTCTTGTAATATTCTGCCTAGCTTTTGGAATGCATCTTTGGCCATCCCAATGCATCTTTGGATCTCAACACTTCCCGTCCTCAGTCAAAACACTTCCCACATATTTAAATTTCTGCACCTGCTTGATTTTAATGTAAATCGCATTTCGGGCTCATCTGTTTACTGATGACCATGCATTCTGCTTTGTAGTTTATGCTTAGTCCTTTCTTCTTGCTTTCCATCGCTACCTTCTCTAGGAGGTTTTGTAATTTCTTTTCCATGCCTGCTATCAACACTGTGTCATCTGCATGTCTTATATTGTTAAGATTGTGGCCACCAATGCTAAATCTCAGTAGGATTTCCAATTCTCTCAGAGGCAATTCTAAAATAATTGGAAGTCCTATGAGGATTCGTCGCTTACAAATATTAATTGTATTCAGAATTTTCAAAAGTCATTTCAAAAAAATCTGAACAAGTGAATGTGCTTTAAAGCAAATAGAAGCTTGCTTGATTGTGAAGCTCTCTGTAGCTGAACAGTCAAAGCACACTGGATTAGATTTAATAAGAGTATCTAGGTTCTCCTACCACTCAATTCACACTCCTCCCTAATCTTTTGAACAAGAGTAGAGGTTTATTCCTTGTTTCCGGTTTAGGACTGGAATTTCAGTTCCTTCTAAAGTCTTCTCTTTCATTAGTAACCCCTTGCATCTTAGTGGCATTATTGCCTTGCTTGGGGTCTATTAATTAAAAGAAAAAAGTGGTTCATCCTGCAAATGGGATCACAGGTTTAAATCCAGTCAGATGGCAAATTTTCTATATTGTTTTCTGAAGTGCACCAACCGGTAGACAAAATAAATATTTAAAATAAATGGAGCATCTATTCAAATATGGGTAACGACTAAAAAATAACGCTTGAAGTAATAAAAATATATTCTCTATATATTTCTTTTTTCTCACTATCACTCTCTTTTTTTATCTCCTCTTTTTTTGCTATTTTTCTCTCTTCTGTCTTCCTCTCTATATTTCTTCTACTCTCTCTCTCTCTCTCTCACTTTTCAAATGACCTAGCATACAAAACATGGTTTCTGGTCTTTCTAAAATTTGACATGACATAAAATGATTGTATTTGCTTCAGAGGCAATAATAAAATAAAAACAAAACAACATTATTCATAAGACGATAAAAATAAAGGTTTTGTCTGCTTTTGTTGAATATACACCTGCTGTCGCAGTGTATGTGTGTGTGTGTGGATGTGTAAAATAAAGAAAAATAAGTACAAAGAGAGAAAATGAGGAACAAATAGAGAAAAAGAAAGAAAATGAGTAAAAAATAGAAGGAAAATATATAGAAAAATAGAAGAAAGAAAAAAGAAAAATATGTAAAAAGAATACAAGGAAAAAAGAAAGAAAAATAAATAGAAAATAGAAGAAAAAAGAAAATATACAGAAAAATAGAAGGAGAAAAAAGAAATAAAAATAGGAGAAAAAAGAAATAAAAATAAGTAAAAAAAGAAAGAAAAATATGAAAAAAAATAGGAGAAAAAAGAAAGAAAAACATGTAGAAAGAAAGAAAACGAGTAACAAATAGATAAAGAAAGAAAAGTAGAAAAATAGAAGAATGAAAATGAGTAACAAGTAGATAAAGAATAATAGAAAGAAAGAAAAATAATTAAAAAAGAAAAGAAAAAACAAAGAAAAATATATAGAAAAATAGAAGAAAGAAAAAGAATGAAAATGAGTAACAAGTAGATAAAGAAAAATAGAAAGAAAGAAAAAGAAAGAAAAATAATTAAAAATAAAAGAAAGAAAAACAAAGAACAATATGTAGAAAAATAGAAGAAACCAAAAGAAAGAATATGTAAAACAATAAAAAAAGAAAAAAATAAGTCAAAAACTGATGAAAGAAAAAAAAGGAAAATGTATGTAGAAAAATAGAAGAAAAAAGAAAATGAGTAACAAATAGAAAAAGAAAGAAAAAACGAGTAAAACATAGAAATGAAAAGAAAGAAAAATAGAAGAAAGAAAATTAGTAACAATGAAAAATAATTAATAAATAGAAGAGAGGAAAAGAAAGATTAATATATAATAATGAAAGAAAGGAAGAAGAAAGAAAGAAAAATAACAAAATAGAAGAAAGGAAAAAGAAAGAAATAGCAGAAGGAAAAAAAGAACGTATGAAAGAAATTGTTAAAAGAAAAAAAACTACGAAAGAATAATTAGAATAAATAGAAAACAGAAAAAAAATGCAAGAGAAAAAGAAAAGAAAAATTCCAAGTTCTTTCTTTCTTATTACCTTTGAAAATTTCCCTCCAAAAATGTTTCATTGGTTATGCCTTTCTCACAGATGCGCCATGTCTTCCCTCTGTCTTTTCTACAAGTATTTTCATGGCAACTGCTCCAACAAGCTACTTTCGCTGGTTACCAAACTGCAAGAATTTAAACGTGCTACTAGGTTGGCATCTTGGTCCCACTATTGAAACAGTTAAATGTGGTCGTCTCTTCTACACCAGCAGCTTCTTGTCTCACACTTCCCGTCTGTGGAACTCCCTTCCTCTTACTTGTTTACCTGATAGCTATAATCTTCAAGTGTAATGTCAATTAACATCTTCTGATGCCTTGATCTTGTGTCCCGTCCATCCTCTTTATCCTTTTCTCAAACACCTCTCTTTACTCTTGCTCTCATTCTGTGTGGCACTTTCGCCTTACTTGGAGGTGAAATGCTTAAAAAAATAATTTAAAAACATGCTGACCCTCCTGTATTCCTTGGTTCAAGGCTTTATCCTTGGTCCTACTTTGTTTTTAATTTCAATTAACAACCTTCCCAATGGTATTAGCCCTCAACTTGGTATCTATGCTGATGACACAACCATTTACTCCTGTCTTGATACCAAGTCTAATCGATCCAATAATGTAAAATTGGTGGCTGAAGTCAAAAACAACCTTCAGTCTGTTGTTAAATGGAGCAAAGGATGGCTTGTTAATTTTAACACCTCCAGAACTAAACAACTCTTTATTAATCATCTGAGACCTCTTTCTACATTCCATCAGCATGGCTGATGCTAACCTTCAGAGGAATGACTCGTTGCACCTTCTTGGGCTAACATTCTCAACTGACATGAAGTGGAAAGACTATATTAAATCAGCTGCTAAGAAAGTTGGCTCACTGTGTCATGCTAGACAATTTTTTTCTCCTGACTATCTTATATATCTATATGTCTACCATTCATCCATTATTAAATTATTACTGCCAAATAGGGTCTTGTGCTCCTGCTATATCTAGAGAATCTTGATAAAATACAAAGAAGAATCAGCAATATTATTGGTCCTGACCAGGCCTCTCGGCTTCAGTCACTTTCCCACCACCGTAAAGTTGCCTCCCTGTGCCTTTTCTATAGATACTTCCATGGCAACCGTTTAGATGAGCTATTTGCCAGGGTGCCTAGACTTTATGGCTTTAAGCACAGTACTAGATTGGTGACAAAGTCCCAACAATATACAGTTAAGTTGGCTAGATATAACCCGTAAGTTCTATGCTAACATTTTCTTTTCTCACACTTCTCGACTGTGGAACTCCCTTTCTGCTCCATGCTTTCCAGCCAACTTTAATCTTCAAAAATTTAAATGCAATATTAATCACTATCTGCTGTCCTCCTGATTACACTTTTTTCGTTCTTACTCCTTAGTAAAGTTTCTGTTTTCTAATTCTACCACATCCAGTAACCCCCCTCATGTCCTCATGCCTTCGTTGCCTTGCTTGGGGTGAAATCGATAAAAAACAAAAATCTTTAAAAAAAAAATGTTCACTTATTTACATGTTGAGTTTAGTCTATGACGAAAAATTTGAAAGTGCGGACATAAGACTCAACACTGCATGATATGTCATTTTCCCACTTCAACACGCTATTCAGACAAATATGTACAAAACTGCAAAACATGCCCCACTAATAACCAAAAGACAACATTAAATACTTACATTGGGCACACATGTACCACACTCTCTTGCAGACTAACCTGTCACGTGTCAAAACTTAGCGCAATCCGTGCACATATCAACCAGTACATCATGAACAACCAAAGTACAAATATCAACATAAGACAAATACTAGTAGATAACACTAGAATATTCTACAGCACAAGGATGCAAGGAAAAACTCAAAACTCTAGATGCCATTATTATACAAAATAAACATCCCATATTAAATAAAATATTATTCACCACAGGAGAAGGTATCTTAAATTACATAATTAATGTGCGCACATATTTTATTATCATAATAAAATAAATAAAATACAAAATAAATTAAAACTTTAAATTAATTAATAAATAAATATAAATTGCAATCATTTTTGTGTGAATTCAATCCCAATAGCCATGATGCATGATATCACACTAGACTATTTCAAATATTCAGCTATCCAAAGAAAATCAGGATACAAACAAACCAATTCTAACTATCATACAGACATCACATCACTTCTTGATAATGACTGCATATATATGTATATCTATAGTGACATGAATGTTTGTTTATTTTTTTTCTTCCAAACACAGTCAGCTCATTGTGGCCATGTACATAATTGATATTAACCGAGTGGCTGGCTTTTTCTTTTTCATTATTAATGCCTACATTATTAATATATATATATATATATATATATATGTGTGTGTGTGTGTGTGTGTGTGTGTGTGTGTAATGAGTAAATAAATTAAAAACTTCATTGAATTTTTTATTTATTTAATGCTCCAGTTCTTATTATTGGGCTCTTTATTTGCAAAATCTGTTCAGCTTAAATGTGGTTATCCCCTGCTAATTTACTGGCCAGTGTATTTTGTTAGGCGTAAACAGTCTTTGTTATTATTAAATACAAATTTTATGGTCACTAGCTACGTATTTATGAGTACATCCGTCTGTTAGGGCGGATAACTAATTCCAGCTACAGACACTCCACAGATTCGCTACACAAGTGCAGAAAAAAAATGTTTCTGATGTAATTCTATTCACTATCTGTCTGCACGTGAAGTTGGATCAGTATGTTCATAGCCTGACACAGCTAATAGCTGAATTTTTATCTGAAATGTTTAACTATAAAAATTTGTTCTATATTATTTATGAAGAAGCGTTGTGCTTTGAGTGATTTGACGAGAGATGATGTTTAAACAGATAAATGGATACATGGATAATGAAAAAAATTAGATGGATATATAATGAAAAAAAATTAGATAAGGAAAAAAATTAGATAATGAACAAAGATAATGAACAAAATTAGATGAATAGAACGAACAAAATTAGATAAATGAACAAAATTAGATGGATAGTTAACGAACAAAATTAGATATTTAATGAACAAAATTAGATGGATAGTTAACGAACAAAATTAGATATTTAATGAACAAAATTAGATATTTAATGAACAAAATTAGATGGATAGTTAACGAACAAAATTAGATATTTAATGAACAAAATTAGATGGATAGTTAACGAACAAAATTAGATATTTAATGAACAAAATTAGATGGATAGTTAACGAACAAAATTAGATATTTAATGAACAAAATTAGATGGATAGTTAGCGAACAAAATTAGATATTTAATGGATGGATAGTTAACGAACAAAATTAGATATTTAATGAAAAAAATGGATAGTTAACGAACAAAATTAGATATTTAATGAACAAAATTAGATGGATAGTTAACGAACAAAATTACATATTTAATGAACAAAATTATATGTATAGATAATGAAGAAAATTAGATTATGAACAAAATTAGATGGATAGTTAATAAATAAAATTAGATACAAGCTGAAAGTCATTATCTGTTGTTCCAGTTTTCAAGAACTCTGGTGAGCCGTCCGACCCTTCCAACTATTGACCTATTAGCGTTATACCTCTTTTTGGGAAAGTTCAAGAGGCCCTAATTAATGCTGAATTCGTTCAGCATCTCTCATCACTGGGTTTTTTCTCCAACAAGCAATATGGCTTTCGTTTCTCTAGGAAAACTGCTGATGTACTGATGATAATTGCGGAAAGAGTCTATCATGCTCTCGATAAAAACAGTGAAGCCCGAGCTGTAGCTTTGGACATCACGAAAGTCTTTAAGAGGATTTGCCATACAGGTTCTTCTCCGGACACATATTTGAACTCAGCCAGTCTTTCTTATCAAATCGTGAAATGAAAGTTATCCTGAATGGCCACTCATCTAGATCCTTTCATACTAATCTGAGTGTCCCCCACGGATCCAGCTTTGGTCCCACTCTGTTTATAATTTTCATTAATGACCCTCCTGATGACATCAGCTCTCAATATGTCATCTCCGCTGATGACACAATCATTTACTCCTTTCTTGATACTAAGGCTGATTAGTCTGACAAGATCAAAATAGCATCTGGTGTCCAAAACGACTCAGACGTTAACTGGGGCAAATGATGGCTTGTTAATTTTAATGCTTCTGTTATGGTAATTTACCCACGCATGCATGGACTCTCCTAGCTATAAATAGGAGCAGGTACTGCCTTTTGGAGAGGGAAGTTTCCGGCAGTCAGCTCTATGAGTCGGACCGAACACTCTCTTTTGTATATATTTGTATTACTGTTTCTGTTAATATATTTGTTTAACTCAATTCCTCCCTTGTGTCTTTATTTCTAGCCCTAACAAGGCCATAACAACTTCCAAAACTAAACTTCTCTCCATTAATTATCTGAGAGACTTCTCACTGCCTTCCATCAGGATGGCTGATGATATCCTCCAGAAAAGAGACATATTACACCTTCTCGGACTCACGTTCTCTGCCAATATGAACTGGAAAGACTATACTGAATCCATTGATAGGCCAACTGCCAAAAAAGTTGGTTCATTGTGTCGTGCAAAAAATTTTTTCTCTGCAGAATCTATCTTACATATCTATAAGTCTACCATTCATCCATGCTTAGAATATTGCTGCCACATATGGGCCGGTGCCTCGGCTATTTACCTTGAGCTCCTTGATAGAATCCAAAGAAGAATCAGCAATATTATTGGTCCTGATCTGGCAGCTCGGCTTCAGTCTCTTTCCCACCGCCGTAAGGTTGCCTCTCTGTGTCTTTTCTATAAATACTTTCATGGTAATTGTTCGGGTGAGCTCTTTGCTCTACTACCTAGACATCATGAATTTAAGCGCAGTACTAAACTGGCATCAAGATCTCATTAATTGACAGTTGAACTGTTGTTTAGATATTGCCATAGTTTATATGCTAATCTTTTTTTTTCTCGTACTTCTCACTTGTGGGACACTCTTTCACATCTAGGTTCCAGCCAACTTTAATCTGCAAAAAATTTAAATGCAATATCAATCACTATCTACTGTCCTCCTGATTACTCTTTTCTCTTTCTGTTCAACATTATTAATGTTTCTGTTCCTAATTCTTCCACACCCTGTAACCCCCTTGTGTTTTAGTGGCTCTACTGCCTTGCATGAGATGATACAATTAAAAAGAAGACAATGAACAAATTTAGAGAGATAATGAACAAAATTAGATAATGAAAAAATTAGATGTATAGAAAATGAAGAAAATTAGATAAACGCATAATGAACAAAATTAGATAATGAAAAAAAATAGCTGAACAAAATTAGATAATTAACAAAATTAGATGGATGGCTAATGTAAAAAGTTACATGGGTAGTTAATGAACAAAATTAGATGAGAAATATAATATGGATAGATAATGAACAACATTAAATAATGATCGAAATTAGATAATGAATAAAATTAGATGGGTAGATAATGCACAAAATTAGATACCTAGATGATGAACAAAATTAGACAGTTAATGAATAAAATTAAATGGATAGATAATGAACAACATTAATGTATAGATAATGAATAAAATTAGACTATAAACAAAATTAGATACTTAATGAACAAAATAAGATAGTTAAGAATCAGAATTAAATAATGAGCAATATTAAATTAATAGGTAATAAAGAAAACTAGATAATTAACAAAATTAGATAGATATAAAAAAAAGTCAGATAGCTAAACTTTGAACAAAATTAAATACATATTGAACAAAATTAGATGGAATAATAATAACAAAATTCGATAGTGAACAAAATGAGATAAATAATTAAAAAAATTAGATAGATGATGACCAAAATTAGATGGATAGATAATGGAAAATGG
>CAHIKZ030002999.1:325000-332500 GCA_903632075.3 Acanthosepion pharaonis | reverse complement strand
GTTGGGCATCGTCTGGGAGAAAAAGAGCACCAAGATGTAATTCACTCCACCAGAAATTTGGAAACACAATTCTGTACTGTTTGGCATTCGCACCGGAAGCTCCAATACGAACATTTCAGAATATTTGGGTGTCAATCTGAGGACATGCAGAGAATTCAAAAAGAGCTGGGTGAGTCTAATGGCTTACAAAGGTACGACAGCTGATAAGAAAAGAACTCCCGAATTTGTTGTTGAGGGCCTCAGACTGAACACGGTGGGCTATATCAAACGTCTTCAGGAGTTAGTATTATACTGTGTCAAGAGGATGGCTGCTGGAATGCCCTATGTCTGGTAACAGGACTCTGCACCATGCCACACAAGCAGGAGAACCAGTCATGGCTCTCAAACAATTATTGCGACCACATCACCCCCTTAATCTGGCCACATAACTCCCCAGACTGCACTCCGCTTGATTGTTATGTGTGGGTTGCAGTTGAGCGAGAGACCAACAAAACACCTTGTAACACCAAAAAGGAACTGAAGGCAAGGTTTATGGCAGCATTCACCAACTTAAACAAGGAGACCGACCAGAAAAGATGCAGGAGATCCCGAAGTCGTCTGGAGATCGTAGTTGAAGCTAATGGTGATTTCATTAAATGAATTTGTTCTTTAGTATTTCAAAATATTTTTGTGTAATTTTGGTAAACATATCTGTTAAAATGAGATGAGTCAGTGTTATTTTCATTTTTGCGTCATTTAAAAAACAATTTATTTAGATGACAATTTATCCATCGCACTATATATATATATATATATATATATATATGATAGACACTCCCGTCGTTTTTGACGTAAGAGTGTCTTTCAGTTTTAGTTTTTGTTTGTTCTGTATGAGACAACAATCCTGCATGGGATTTGCAAACAAATCCATATGAAGGGCATACTGAAGGGTTGACCGTCATATGGGTGAGATGTATTAACCCGAGATTTAGTGTTAATTCTTAATCCCCTCAGATGGTTGAGGTGATTCTTTTTCAAAGTTAGTTATACAATGTAACCCGGATATAAGAGAGTTGTCAGGACCGGAGAAGAAGTCTCTTATATCCAGGTTCGGTCTATTTTATATACATTAACACAGGCTCTAATTTGGGACCAGAGAAAATCTCTCTTATATCCGGGTTTCTCTTATATCCGGGTCTCTTATATCCGGGTTACACTGTACCTCAGGTGTTTCTCCAGCAAAAAAAATCTTTTTTTTCTTTTTTCAACAAAAAAGAGAGGGGTGGAAGTTAAAAATGGACATGGTGGGAGATGTGGCAGAAGAAGGCATCGTTACGGGAATTATATTATAGAGGTAAGACTGTCTGGGGGTGGAGAAGGATAAACCGATGAGCTGACCTACATCCTAATGGTCACACGACCAAAGTTTGATTCAACGGGAATCCACGAAAATTAACGCTTCCCTCCTTATCTCCCCCCAACTAGCCAGTATCCCACTACAAACTGATATTGTAAACAGATTAGAAAATCCTGTGAATTTTAAAATTAAAATTCGTAGGTGAAAATGGTCAGATAATTTTGCTCTGTTTAATGAAAATAAACATTGAGCGCTCTTTTGTGAGTCATTTTTAACATATTTCAAATTCTATGTTTTGTTATTAGGACTCGCTTGCATTATACCAACGGATTACTACCTACTTTATATATATATATATATGTGTATATAATCGTTTTAACACAGTTAATATATGAGTATACTTATGGTAAATATAGATAGATCTGAACAGATATAAATATTTAAATAGATTAGACAGAGAGAGACAGAGTTAATGAACAGAGAGAAAAAGATATAGAGAGGCAGGGCCATAAAGAGAACGAGAAACATTTAAACGAAATTGAGAGAGAGAGAGAGAATGATGAAACAACTGAGAGGGAGAGAGCGCGAGAAGTACAACGTTTATTTGCTAGGATATGACCAAACATCAGATTTTTGGAGGCCAAGACGGACTTCTTGGTCGTGCTGATCACTTTTTAGCACCCCCTCCCACGTATATGACTTACATGAGACTACTTCTGGGGTAGGCATCCATATTGCATTCCAATGAATAAAAGCAGACAGAAAATATTTCTGTTCCATCGTGAAAATCTACAGAGCACTGATATGCTTTCATAGAAGAAAGCCAATGTATTTCTATTGAAAAAAAAATATTAGTCATCAAGAAAGCCAAATACATACAGATCCACTTAATATATATATATATATATATATACACACCTTGCACACACCACTTATTATGTGTCTGTTCAGTAAAGCAGAAATTTTTCCACAGCTTGCTGCGTTTGGCCTAACAAATAAGTAACTCAATTGACTGAAGCTCATATTGAAAAAAAAATGAATACACGACCTCTTTTACGCCTTTACTGAGACTATATATATATATATATATATATATATATATATATATATATATATATATATATGACAGCTAGATTGATAGGTTGAGTGAGTGTGTGTGTGTGTGTAAGGGAGAGAAAATGTTTGTGAACAACATTGTTTTATACATGAAATTTTATTTTGGAATACACATGATTTATTTATTTCTATCTCACTCTCTCTCTCTCTCTTCATAATATAGGTATTTAATTTTTCTAGTTTAAAGATTCAAGTAATATCTTTTCTTCAGTTTTGCTTATGAGATGTGTATGCAAATGTAACACCTACTATAAGAACAAAGGTAACACAAAATACGACTTCTGTCCCATAATTGTTTTACCATTTTCTGTATGAAATGTGTATGCAAATGTATCAACTATTATGGGACAGAGGTCATAGGAACTACAACTTCTGTCCCATAATAGTTGTTCCATTTTATGTGTGGAATGTGTATGTAAATGTATCAACTATTATGGGACAGAGGTCATAGGAACTACAACGTCTGTCCCGTAATGGTTGTTTCATTTTATGTGTGGAATGTGTATGCAAATGTAAGAACTATTACGGGACAGAGGTAAACTGAGAATATGACTTCTGTCCCATAACAGTTGTTCCATTTTGTGTCTGAAATGTGTATGCAAATGTATCAAATATTATAGGACAGGCGTAACTGACAATATGACTTCTGTCCCATAATTGTTGTTCCATTTTGTGTATAAAATGACATCTGTTATGGGACAGATATATATATGTGTGTGTGTAATATAGTTCAATATCAGGGATATAATTTATGTAAATATAAAAATGGACATTGAGCAGCGATAGTTTGTTTCATGCTTGAAAGCCATGTGCAAGACTGAAGATCAGTGAACAAATCCTATCAAAAATGAACATTATCTTACTTCGCATATATATATATATATATATATATATATATATAATATTTTTTTGTTTAAAAATATGATTCCTGCGCTACTTATTTGGATGGTTTCGGCTCTCGGTTTTGAAACATGAGAACTCTTATGTAGCGAAGGAATCATACTTTTAAACAAAAAAAAACGTTATAATAAAGCTCTACTTCTGTCTTCTTAAAAACAAAAATACTAAGGAACTCCGGATTATGCACCCTACGTGTTCTTTTCTATTTTCTGCATACCTGCGCTTATATATATATATATATATATATATATATACTTACCCATTGATTTTGAACGTTTGCGATCCAACAGTTCCGTTATAAATTCTATTGCACGACTCCCCACACAGATGAATTGTTTAAAGTGGGGAAGGGATCGTCTAGAACCAACCACACTTTTTAGAAAATTATGAAATCTTCAAACAGCTGTCCTTAAATTTGAATCCAGAATTTTCCTTCTCCTATACTGGCTGTCAGTCAAGGCAATATAATATTGTCTGCCTTGAAGGGTGAAAAATGAATTCATGTCTTTTCCAATGGCACTGCGGAACAAAATTGTTGTGATGTCCTTCCTCCAAAAAGTCGATTGTGGACTCTTCCACTGAGTATAAAACTGGTTGGAGATTATGTCTAAAGGAATCAGTGGACCCGGAAACTCTCAAGTCATGTAATAATCTTCTGTTCATTTTCTGTTCAAAATACTACTTATCTGCAAACATTTCTTTTTATTATTCCGTAACCATTCATTTGGTCACAACATAAACAAAGGTAGAAGGGGTTGTTAGATAAGTATACAGTTTCTCCTTTGGATTTAATTATCAACGAGGTAATCCTAAGTGAGCTGGATAATCTGCTTGGATTTATTATTAGTGGATATAAACCCAACAACACACGTAATGCAAATGATGCCGTATTGATAACAGGCACGGAAAATTGCAAGTGTTTCTAGATACGGTAGTAAAAGAAGGCTAGAACAAAGGACTAAGTATCAATTGTAAGAAAGTATAATGGATTGACATTAGCAAGAGGAGAAATCCAAGATGGAAGATAAGTATTTTTTTTCATTATTTCTAATCAATATTATTTTTTGATATTTTATACACATTTGATGTTCTAGTTTCTATAAAAACGACAATGGTAACAACTGAAATTAAATATAAGGAATAAATAAACTCCTAAGACACATGTCTGGGTCAAAAATGCACATTAAAAAAATTTGGCAGTTAATGGGTTAAGTTTCGGGGGATCAATGTACGCACACACTCTCAAGTCGTGTAATACTCTTCTGTTCATTAACTGTTCAAAATACTACTTACCTGCAAACACTTCTTTTGTTATTCCGTAACCATTCATTTGGTCACAACAAAAATAAAATCAGTTAGAATTTGAAACCGGCTTGATTTTTCATTGATTTCTTAAATATATATATATATATATATATATATATATACATACTAGCTGGCTCGGGCGAATCCATTCTGTGAGGGTGTTTGGCTATCCTCAGCTGACTCAGCTGTATTTTCAGGTGGGGTAAACCTTCTGCTTCACAAGTTTAAAGAATAAAGAGTTTCGCGTGATCAGATGGTCATCACGGCCTGCAGTCGCCATATTGCTTTTTCTTTAGCAGATTGTACGGCATTGGATTGAAGGGCAGGGAAATCTTGTTGGGCCTAGTTTGTTTGAAAAGCACACCGTCGCCTGGAAGAAAATGGCGATGCTTGGACAAGCCCCCCCCCTAATCTACATTTGTCTTCATCTTGTCTTTGACGAGGGCATCAATTACGGTGATGCGGAAATGGACGGAAACCGAAATTTTGGGATATAGAATGCCCGATATACAGATATTCATCTCTCTTCCCATTAGAGCTTCGAAAGGAGACACTCTGGTTGCACTGTGGGATGTGGCCCTGTACTGGCAGAGAAAATTAGGTAACTGCGTTTTCAAGTTCTGCCACACACACACCGGCTGCAGTTTTATGGATAAATTTTGTTCATTGTCACCGTGAAGCGCCCAGTCTCATCATTTGCTTCAAATCAGAGTAGTGTAGTTTTCCTATGACGAAAACCTAACTGGATGTCAAAGTCCCTGAATTCTTATCTTTGAAAAGGAGATCTTGACTACTGTCGGTAAACCTTGCCGGGCAAATATAGAATTTAGACAAGAGATGACAATCTTTGCTGAGGTTGAAGGGATTATCTCGACTTCAGGAAAATGGCGGTACTCATCGATGGACGTTAATACAGAGTCGCCTGACCTGAAATGTCCTCTAGAGCGATTTCTGTTCATGGAGCAAGGGGTAACAGTATCGGGCATAGTATTCATGCTGAACTGGACTAGGAGATGATGCCTGATATGGAATACAAGCTCGGACGATTTCTTCCACCATCCTATCAAAGCCTGGAAACTATACCTAATCTCTAATATACTGTTTCGTCTCGATGATTCATTGGTGATTGTGGTGTGTGATGTCAGTTATTCTCTTGTGCCTTGCCGATGGAATTACCAAACGGCGATCACGAAGAGCAACATCGTCTGCGATAGATACCTCATCCATGAACTTGGCGGAGCAGGATAGTCTGAATCTTGCCACTAAAAGAACTAGATTGCTGACATCAGCTTTTGAAGCTGGGTATCCTGTTGTGATTTGCGGTTCTGACTTCTAGAGCCAGAGTTTTTTCTTTACTGTTGTGGATTCCGAGATGAATTCGGTCTCCAATGAAGAACAAACGCAATAATTAAATATAAGAACTAAAATGTATTTACACAATCATACAAAGGGTAATACTGTTAGTAAATCCAGGAACACGGTTAGTAGCAAATACAGATAGATATATTCAGTCTCGAAGTAGGACTTCCTTAGAGTCTACGTGCTTGTAACTGACTTCTAAAATAGGTTACCTCACACTATCTCCGTTCATATATTCTCTCTCTTTCTGACTACCCTCTCACTATCCGACTACCCTGACTGACTGTCTAACTCTGGGTATTTAACGGCAGCAGTTCAGGTACACTGGTAGAGTCCACTTATATGAAAAAGGGGTGGACCCCATAACATTTACCACACAGTATGCATATATTCTCTCTCTCTCTCTCTCTTGTGTCCACTGAAGTAGCCGACACGGTTACTTTCGTCTCTTACTGGGTGATATGTCCACTCATACGGCATGAGTCAAAATCCCCAATGTTTATAACTATCTTTCTTTCCCAGGCTGAGACACGAAATGAAATTCGGCAAATAAATGCCTATATCCATTAAAATGATGTTACGTCATTGTCTGATAAAAAAATTCTCAAAAAGACCATTTAGTATACAAAGATGTCTTCTCAAATTCCTGCAACCATTAAACATAATGTTTATAATATATACAAGGTGATTAAGTTTGGTCATATCTATCTGTCCATCCATCCCAGTCTGGTCATATACAGAGTGATTGAAAAGTAACTCCCCATTTTAAAATAATTTTAATTTATTTACTAACTATAATTTCTACAAAAAATGGATATGAGAAGAAAGCTTTTAGCATGAGGTTATATTTAAAATTCAATATGGGCACCAGATTTCGCTACCATCTTCTCGAGCCGCCCAGGAATTGCATCAAATGATTTCAGAAGGAACTCTTGTAGTATGGAAGACATAACTTCTTGGATTCTCCCTTCAAGTTCTTCCAAAGTCTTGGTTTGGTATTGTAGACTTGCTCCTTTAATCAACCTCAAAGAAAAAAGTCACAGGGTGCTAAATCGGGAGTTAGTTTTCCATCATATCTATTTATCTAAGTTTGGTCATATCTATCTATCTTTCCACACTGCACGGTCCTGCATTGCCGTCCACAAATCCCCAATGTCCAACCCCGAGTCCAGATCCATAGTGTTTGGGAAAGTCAACTTTCGTGAGAAGACACCTCCAGAAGGGTGTCAAAGAAGTAAGGATGAGACGATTTCCCTGTCCGCTAGGTGACAGTGTCCGGCAAACAGTAATCGTTTTTGTTTGAGCTTAAGAAAGGTTGATCTCAGTTATCCGTAAATTGCGTTAAGCGTTGCATGGGATCTCCTAATTATGTTCTGGATTTTTCTAAACAGATTTGTATATGGCACTTAACTGATTGACTGAGACCCTTATTGGAGGTACAAAATCTTTAATATATCATGAAAAAGCAGATATATGTTGAATTT
>CAHIKZ030002999.1:297500-317500 GCA_903632075.3 Acanthosepion pharaonis | reverse complement strand
TTTAGGTGGATGGTCATGTTGAGAGAATGGCTGAGCATAGGCTCCCAAAGGTGTTGTGGACAACAACCAAACTCAAAGCGTTCAGCAGGACGTCCACTTACGCTACAAAAAGACAAATTGAAAGACAACTTGAAACGTCTCAAATTTGATCTGAAAACCTGGGAAGCCCAAGAATCAAACCGAAAGGAATGGTGTAAGACATGTTTCATTAAGTTAAAGGGTTTTGAAGACAGTAGACCAAAAAGTACCGTGATCAGCTTTTTGTCAAACTCTGAAGCAGAGATGCTATCAAAATCCTGTTTAACTTAATTTCATCTGTCAGTGGGTTTTATCGCCTGCAGCAAAAGTGGGCTAGTATCACTTAAGAAAGCACAAATGAAATATGACTTTCTTACCTGATTTTTCCCCACATTAGCCCCTGCTAGAATGCCTAATTGTAAAAACAAAAGGCACCATCCAATACTGGACCCTCATTTATCGCTCACGAGATAGAGAGTCCACTATATATATATATATATATATATATATATATATATACAGAAAATTCGCTCTGCAAAAGAATTATTGTCAAAAATGTTAATAAATTGATGTTTTTAAATTTGACCACAATTTATGGCTGGCCATTCTTTTTTTCCAAGCATGCCTGGCTAATCCCTGTTGTAGATGCTTTTCGTCAGGCACATTTGTGTTTGGTCCAACACCATAGACCCAACCTGTAGTATATACTGCAATTATACTGAGCGGAGCTTAGTTACGGACTCCCCAGAGAGTACAAATGAGATGATCATGTTTGAACAAGGCCAATACATTAAAAGCCTCGGTCACGATGATTTATGAATTTGTGCTAGCACAATCATTCCGAACAGTTTCATCATCTCCAATTTATGTTTTTAGGTATCCCTGGAACGGTCTGCACGTATCCCCAGGATGATATTATTATTTAAGATTCACCCCTTGACAAATGATTCCTGTTAAGACCCGCCTCAGTTCGTAGGGTCAATGCTAACACTAAATCACAATTATTGAATGTTTATTTACTGCATTAATATTTACTATGATTAATGACTATGCCACCATGGGTGAATCGTGCCATTGACTGGTACCATTCCAACGCAATCTCATCAAATTTTATATATATATATATATATATATATATATATATATATATAAATGAAAATATATAGAAAATAGGAAGGAACTGGTTAGGGTTAAATAATCCAAAGTCCATTAGTATTTTAGTTATTATTTTTAAAATAGTGCTCGATATAAAGTAGAGCATAAATATAATTATTTATTTAAAATTTATTTACTTCATGTCGCGATTTGGAAACTTTACAAAAAACAGAGGAATTAATTAGAAGGATGAGATGGAAGGCATACTTCTACTTCGTGGGAATAACTCAACCGATAAAGAAAGCGAAGTTCACGGCTTTAAAAGCAAAAAAAAGTTGCACCATTCAACAAAACAGCTATACGAATTTGAAAAAGACCTACTAACATTATCAACAACATCTTTTCAAAAAGAAAATCCACTTCCAAAAAATTTCCAGACCAAATAGTTAAAAGCATTAATGAATGACAAAATATTAGTTAAGTCTGACAAACCGGCAACTTTCGCCAAATTGATTCGTCGATGACTACAACAACTTAATTAGAAAAACTTAAACTTGAGGACTTATAAAAAAGCTTGCATCAACAATATCAATATGGTCGATAGCATAAACAGAACCAGTAAAAAATAACTGATAAATTAAAAATCAGCGATAGAGCAGGTAAACTGTTGAAAAGGAATGTTACATAACTCTCAAGGACCATAAGCCTGACTTTTTAGAAAACCCAGCAACTAGAATAATTAACCCACCCGACCCGGACATAGAAAGATCAGCAAAAGATCCTGAAAAAATTACCAAATAAAAAACAACTGAATTAAAATTATGATCAATACTAAAGATGTCATCAATTGGTTTTAACTATATTGATGATAAACCAATTGCAATCTTAATACAGTTCGATATCGAATACTACCCATCAATTTCGAAGGATCTATTTTAGATCGCTCTGGACTTTGCTGCTGTGTATTCTAACCTGACAAAGGAAGAAACAGATATAATCCTCAGCGCAAAGAAATCGGTTCTCATTCATATCGACCAATGACAAAAAACAATAACGTAGACCTGTTTGACATCACTATGGGATCATTAGACTCTGCAGAGTCTTCTGACCTGTTTTGTCTCTGATACTGTACAAACATAACGGCACACCGCGAAATTGATATTGGCGAGATTTGACTGTAGAGATGACGTGGCTCATGGTGGTGAGGAGTTCTACTAGTTTTAAGATTGAAAAATCAGAAAATTATATTTAGTGAATTTAAAAATCTAAACTTAAAGATAATTGTTCTTCTAATTTGTGCGGTAAACCGACGTAACTCTAGACTTACCTGGCAACACATACCAACCTTTATAGCAAACCCATCTAACCTTTATATATACACCAAAGTCAAACCACCCTCCATCCATAATTAAACATATACCTCATCAATAGAAAATAGAATTAGCATTAACTCCGCTAACAAAGAAATATTCAACAACAAATGGCTTTATACCCCTAAAAAATAGTGGTTATAAAATGCTAACATTAACTATAGAGACAATTGCACTGGCCATAGGAAGAAAAAAACAGGAAAAGAAAAATTTAAACCCAATTGACAACACTTCCCCACCAATACTAAGCTTAGTAATATATTCAAGAAGAACACCCTAAAATTGGAGCAGCTGCTCTGAAAAATCTTGAACGTATCATAAAAACACAATAATAAGATCTTGAACAAACCCCATGCCTAAAAAAAGTATTAATAAAAACCCGAACTTAAATCAGACAATAAAGGAAAATTATGTAACTGTAGAAACCCAGAAGACTGCCCATTAGAAAATAAAATGCCAGATTAATCTGTGGTATACTAATGTACTATATCATCCACTGAGAGCCCTAGCACTAATATGATATATACATTGGGTCCACTGAGAGGTTTGTCTATATATGAACAAAGATAGATAAACATGAACGGACACACACACACATATATATATATATATATATATGTGTATGTCATAACGTCATTTTTATGACTAATGATAACACGAGACTTAATTTCTCATATTCAACATTAAGTTTTATGCAACTCCTGATTGGTTAGTTACTCTCGACCAGTGTTTATTTGTGTGTGTGGCCCCGTAGAGTCATCATCCAAGCCCGGACCTTACTGCGGGAATATCTCTTGCCTTGTCAGTCATGAATCGAAAGTGACATGATTGCTCAAGCATATATCACATATGGCACTTAACTGACTGACTGATCCATGGGTTCTATAGCCTTGGCTGGCAACCAGTGTACTACAGAAAAAAAAGGCTACCTACTGCGGGAATATCTTCTGCCTTGTCAGTGATGAATCGAAAGTGACATGATCGTTCAAGCATGTATCACATACGGCACTAAACTGACTGACTGAACTATTGGTATTGTTTGTTTTTTTCCATTGATTTTTACCTGTGAGCTTAGGGGATGGATTAGTTTTCTTCAGAAATGTTTTGGTCTTTGAGAATTTTAAACCATTATCGTTTTGTACGTTGTAAGAAAACTTTGATCCTAGTTGTCTTCTCTTTGGAATACGATGGATCAAAATAAAATAAATCAGAATTTATTGTGTCGTATTTACAATATGCAAAACGATGTCATGTAAAGAATATAGGCTGATTCTTCTTTTACATTTATTTACTGTTGAGTACAATACTGTATTATATAAAAATTTATAAACGGTGCAAAAGTGTCATTAAAATTATCTGAAGTTGTTGACACAAACCTGTTACACACGTAGTATGGCTGAAGTAATAACCTGGTACAACTTCTAGACTTAACAACGGGGTCGTTGGCATGGAACACGTTCGTTAAGTGAGGAGTGGCTGTATCATTTTTAAAATCCTTTAGCCACTTCTATATTGGCCGCTGACGAATTGTGTGGGTGCTTGTTTACTTCCTTGATAACTGTTCCAAACTTAGTATGACTCTTTGCATTGCACCCGGTGCCTTGGTCACAACGCCAAAATTTTATATTGTTGTCTCTTTTACTAAACGTATCAAATACAAATAAATGGCCTTCATGTGCAAATTTTTCTTTTGCTCTTTCACTAAGACATCCCATTTTTTTTTTTTTTTTGGCGTATGAACAGTTTGAAAATTAGACATCTAAATAGGCTGTTGTAACTAATAAATCACTTAGACAAACAGCCAAACTTTCAAAATCTCTACAACTCAAAGCCAATCTAAAAGATGTGCACACTATAACAGCCAATAACGACTGGCCGGTAGTGAGTCGGCGGTGATGAAATGTCCCTTCCCATATATTTACATGCGCTCCATCCCTGATATTTAGCACTTTAACGCATAAATATACCATACCTTAATATATTTTTATCATATATATATATATATATATATATATATATATATATATCATAATAATAAATGCAAATATCAGTATGTCACTGTGTCACACTTTTTCAACTTTACACCTAGAGGCCGGAGCCGAACATATCATAGCATTTTTGGAATCTGACCGACTCCGTGAGGAAATTAAAAATTTCCGGACCGAATCTAGAATCGCAATCCTGAAATTTTGGATTCCCAAGTTTTCATTACGGCGATTGTTTTCGGATTTCGCTATCTTGACTTCTACTGATAAACACAATTTAAAGGGAGGCAACTCTCTAACTTTCAATAGCTCATGTTAAAAAAATACTGTTCCCAAATTACAGTGTTTCAAAATAAAATTGTCCGTGTTTTCAATTTTTCTCTTATAAACCGTAGCCCAACATATGCGATTTTCGAATAAGGGAGAGCAAATCCTGTTTTCCGCGATCTTTTTACGTGATTTTTTTAGGTGGACTGGTCATGTTGAGAGAATGCATGAGCATAGGCTCCCAAAAAAGGTGTTGTGGACAACAACCAAACTCAAAGCGTTCAGTAGGACGTCCACTCTTACGCTACAAAGACAAATTGAAAGACAACTTGAAACGTCTCAAATTTGATCTGAAAACCTGGGAAGCCCAAGCATCAAACCGAAAGGAATGGTGTATGACATGTTTCATTAAGTTAAAGGGTTTTGAAGACAGTAGACTAAAGTACCGTGATCAGCTTTGTCAAACTCTGAAGCAGAGATGCTATCAAAATCCTGCTTCAACTAATTTCATCTGTCAGTGTGGTTTTATCGCCTGCAGCAAAGCTGGGCTAGTATCACACTTAAGAAAGCACAAATGAAATATGACTTTCCTTTACCTGATTTTCTTCCCAATAGCCCCTGCTAGAATGCCTAATTGTAAAACAAAAGGCACCATCCAATACTGACCCTCATTTATCGCTCACGATAGGAGAGTCCACTATATATATATATATATATATATATATATATATATACAGAAAATTCGCTCATGCAAAAGAATTATTGTCAAAATGTTAATAAATTGATGTTTTTAAATTTGACCACAATTTATGGCTGGCCATTCTTTTCCAAGTATGCCTACCTAATCCCCGTTGTAGATGCTTGCTCAGGCACATTTGTGTTTGTCCAACACCCATAGACCTAACCTGTAGTATATACTGCAATTATACTGAGCGGAGCTTAGTTACGGACTCTGGTAGAGAGTACAAATGAGATGATCACAAGTTTGAACAAGGCCAATACACAAAAGCCCTCGGTCACGATGACTTATGACTTTGTGCTAGCACAATCATTCCGAACAGTTTCATCTCCCCAATTTCTCTGACAAGGTTTATGTTTTTAGGTATCCCCGAACGGTCTCGCACGTATCCCCAGGATGATATTATCTAAGATTCACCCCCTTGACAAATTGACCCTGTTAAGACCCGCCCCTCAGTTCTCAGGGTCGGGACGCTAACACTAACCACAATTATTGAATGTTTATTTACTGTATTAATATTTACTATGATTAATGACTAATGCCACCATGGGTGCCTGGTGTAATCGTGCCATTGACTGGTACCATTCCAACGCAATCTCATCAAATTCTTATATATATATATATATATATATATATATATATATATATATAAATGTGAAAATATATAGAAAATAGGAAGGAACTGGTTAGGTTAAATAATCCAAAGTCCATTAGTATTTTAGTTATTATTTTTTAAAAATAGTGCTCGATACAAAAGTAGAGCATAAATATAATTATTTATTTAAAATTTATTTACTTCTTATGTCGCGATTTGGAAACTTTTACAAAAAACAGAGGAATTAATTAGAAGGATGAGATGGAAGGCATACTTCTACTTTCGTGGGAATAACTCAACCGATAAAGAAAGCGAAGTCTACGGCTTTAAAAGTAAAAAAGTTGCACCATTCAACAAACAGCTATACGAATTTGAAAAAGACCTACTCAACATTATCAACAACATCTCCTTTCAAAAAAAGAAAATCCACTTCCAAAAACATCTAGACCAAATAGTTAAAAGCATTAATGAATGTGACAAAATATTAGTTAAGTCTGACAAAACCGGCAACTTCTACAAATTGACTGTCGATGACTACAACAACAATTAGAAAAAACTTAACCAGGACTTATAAAAAAGTCATCAACAATATCAATATGGTCGATAGCATAAACAGAACTAGTAAAAATAACTGATAAATTAAAAATCAGCGATAGAGTAGGTAAACTTGCTGAAAAGAATGTTACATAACTCTTAAGGACCATAAGCCTGACTTTTAGAAAACCCAGCAACCAGAATAATTAACCCTACCCGACCCGACATAGGAAAGATCAGCAAAAGGATCCTGGAAAAAAAAAATTACCTGCCAAATAAAAAACAACTGGAATTAAAATTATGGATCAATACTAAAAGATGTCATCAATTGGTTTAACTATATTGATGATAAACCAAATGCACCTAATACAGTTCGATATCGTGAATTACTACCCATCAATTTCGAAGGATCTATTTACGACTGCCCTGGACTTTGCTGCTGTGTATTCTAACCTGACAAAGGAAGAAACAGATATAATCCTCAGCGCAAAGAAATCGGTTCTCATTCATAATGGGGACCAATGGATAAAAAACAATAACGACCTGTTTGACATCACTATGGGATCATTAGACTCTGCAGAGTCTTCTGACCTTGCTCGGTCTTCTGATACTGTACAACATAACGGCACACCGCGAAATTGATATGGGACATCGGACTGTATAGAGATGACGGGCTCATGGTGGTGAGGAGTTCTACTAGTTTTAAGATTGAAAAAATCAGAAAAAAATTATATTTAGTGAATTTAAAAAACTAAACTTAAAGATAATTGTCTCTTCTAATTTTAAAAGGAGTAAAACTTCCTCGACATAACTCTAGACTTACCTGGCAACACATACCAACCTTATAGCAAACCTAATGCTAACCCTTTATATATACACCCGAAAGTCAAACCACCCTCCATCCATAATTAAACATATACCCTCATCAATAGAAAATAGAATTAGCATTAACTCCGCTAACAAAGAAATATTCCAACAACACAATGGCTTCTATAATACTACCCTAAAAAATAGTGGTTATAAAAATGCTAACATTAACTATAGAGACAATTGCACTGGCCATAGGAAGAAAAAAACAGGAAAAGAAAAATTCTTAAACCTAATTGATAAACACTTCCCCACCAATACTAAGCTTAGTAATATATTCAATAAGAACACCCTAAAATTGAGTTACAGCTGCTCTGAAAATCTTGAACGTATCATAAAAAAACACAATAATAAGATCTTGAACAAACC
Source organism: Acanthosepion pharaonis (assembly GCA_903632075.3). Classification (NCBI taxonomy): domain Eukaryota; kingdom Metazoa; phylum Mollusca; class Cephalopoda; order Sepiida; family Sepiidae; genus Acanthosepion; species Acanthosepion pharaonis. The sequence continues at coordinate 309,661 of CAHIKZ030002999.1, read as the reverse complement.
CCCATGCCTAAAAAGTATTAATAAAAACCCGGAACTTAAATCAGACAATAAAAGGGAAAAATTATGTAACTGTAGAAACCTAGAAGACTGCCCATTAGAAAATAAATGCTGCATTAAATCTGTGGTATACCAATGTACTATATCATCCACTGAGAGCCCTAGCACTAATATGATATACATTGGGTCCACGAAGAATGATTTTAAAGATAGATGGAGGCAGCATAAGTATTCTTTCAATAATATAAACAAAAGAAATCAGACTTCCCTATCTAAATATTTTGGCATTTGAAGAGAAACAAATAGGACACCTAAAAAAAGTTAAATGGAAAATTATAAACAAGGCTAGAACATGTAAACTTTGGGATGACCCATGCCCTTTATGCCTCCATGAGAAATTGCACATAATTAAGCTTCTAAATAATAATAATCTATTAAACAATAGACACGAGTTAACGGTTTTTGTAGGCATCATCAGATTTTGGTTTGAACTATTAATAAAAACCAGCATACAATATAATAACTTGTTTAATCCATGGCCCTCATCAAATTCATAGTTTGAATGATTAACTAAAAACATGCATACAAATATAACACCTTTCATAATCCATAGCCGAAATAAATAGTTTAAATACCCTAAAAAAGATAACCCTTTATGAAGTCGTCAAAAAAACAAACGTTACGACAGTTTTTTATATGCACAAATCCCTTTCATAAAAAAAAAAATAAAAAAATAAATAAATCTCCATAGACATGCAAACTAGACGAGGGTTAATACATCTTCCGTTTTAAAATTTTGACACCCCAACCTTTCCCTGACTTGACATCTATAAAGTAACTCTATACTGATACTTATTATTAACACCCAACACCCGCCTACCCAACTTAAACAATTCGCCCTAGCTGTTACCATGGAAATTTTGATTTCAATTTTTAAAACACGTAAATTTCAGAAACACGTTATTCCAAAAAAATTTCGCTTGAAGATGGAACAGAGCTTTTTTAACTCAATTTAATTTAAATAATTATATTGAAGTTTTCGGCTCTTGTTTTGAAACATGGGACTTCTTATGTCGCGATTTGGAATCATTATTTAAAAAAAATAATTTATATATATATATTCTTAAATATACAGACAAACCTCTCAACAGACTAATAGAGGGGATGGGTGGTCCGTTAATGCCAATTGTCCGTAGATGGGAAGCGATTATTTTTGATTTATAAAAACAATATAGTAACGTTTTTGGTTGTGGTATATTTCAGGGAATTTCTTTTAACGACCGCTAAATGCCGTTGTATAAAGCAGCATAAAAGGAAAGGACGTAAACTCTCTATTTCTCTGTGTTTCCTCTTCTGGGTTGAGGGTCTTCTTAGTCCCAATCGAACAACGTGAAAAAAAAATAATCCTACATAATATAATGGATTCTAATACATAATATAATGGATTCTAATACACTGTTCTTAAAAAGAATATAGTATAATAAAAATTAAAAAGGAGAATATTTCAAATCGTAGTTAAATAAAAAGTATTATGATCAAAAAACCCCCGAAAATCTTTAAATTTATAAAGGAAAAAAAATGACGTTGAAATTTTTTTACCGTTAACAATAATTTTTTTTTTCTTCGCTAAATAAGAGTTTTCATGTTTCAAAAAAACAGCCGAAAACTTCAATATAATTATTTGAATTAAATTGAATTAAAGAACCAAGCTCTGTTCCATCGTCTAGCGAAATTTTTGGAATAACTAATTCTTGAAATTTACGCGTTTTTATAAGCATATTCATTATTAAAATTAAAATTATTATGGTACCTAACGAGTTCTTTCCTTCTATTTCTGAAATATTTTTACACACACACACACACACACACACACACACACACACATATATATATATATATATATATATATATATATATATATATAATATAAAACATTAAAATCGACTATGCAAGCCGAAACGCTCTTCTGTGGCTCAATCGGTAAATCACGTCAGGCTATATGAGGGTTCCGTATAGGATACAGGTTCGATTCCTGTCGGTCATTCAGGCCAGTAAATGTTGTTTAATATTGTTTATTATAAACAGAACATTTACTTAAATATTTGTATCTATAAAAAGAATGTATAAACATAAAAAATGTCTTTCCTAAAATAATTCTTTATCCCTTTTGTGTGCTATTTCTTTCCTTACTGTCATTTTTTTTCATCAACATCATTATCATCATCACCACTTTCTAGTTATAACACGCTGGTCTATGGATGTTCTTCCCCTAATAGATATATCAAACCTCTTTCAATTTTCAGAAGTCCTAAATGTGTTTCCAGGATACATTGTTTTCATAAATTCTTTTGCCTTCATCCTTATTTCCGCAGTACTTATGGAACATCCATTTGATCGTCTTTCTTTTACATATTCAACTAAACTTTATTCCATATCTGGATATTGAGCTTTTCTTCCTCTACCTATAGATTTTCCACTTGATTTACACCTTTTTTTAGTTCATTTTCTTTCTCCATAAATGTATGTTAGCCTCATTCAACTCATATTCTCTAGCTGCAGCTCTGTTTCCTATTCTTTCTGCTAATTCTGTTACTTTTTGTTTCAAATTTGTACTATAACTCGCACGCTTTGACGACATTTTGACAGTAAAATAAAATGTTATATTTATCGGGAAAACCGCGATGGTAATATTCAACATTATTTTAGCCGCTTAGTTTTCATTTTATTTCTAATGTTAAGGTTGACAAAATGTCTTTATAATTATTTTTTTTTGACAAAATTTATAGATGCGTATTATACATAGAGATAGATATATTTCTTTATTTTTGGATAATTTGTTGGGGTGCGTATTATTTATAGGTGGGTATTATTTTCGATGAATTACGATAAACCCTTCTTCACTCAATCCTTTGTTTCCAGTGTTTTCCTTACAGTCTTACTAACCAGCAATCACGAGCGTTATACGACCTTTAGAACACTGACGACCATACATTCTGTCTTCTTGCAAACGATAGTCCTTTCTTCCCGCTTTCCTTTACTATCTTATGTAGGAGTTCCTACAGTTTTTCTTTTGTGACAAGTCCAACGGTTGGCTTCAGTCAAATTAAGTGAAACTCATTTTTTCCAAATTTAAACTCCTTTTCGAGTTGTTACAGATAAGATTGAAATCATTGATAACAGTTTTTGAATTAATCATTCAGCCATAGCGGCGAATTTTGAAGAAAAAAAATGTAGGTCATCTATCAAACTCAATCGGATGATTGATTCGTGACGCATCTCCCAAGCAGATGTCACTTATTCTAAACTTTTCAAACTATCTTGAGGCAATTTCTTTTGTTTAAAGAATCCGTTCCGTAAGCGCCATGAATACTTCAATTGCATTTCGGAACGCGTAGCGTCCTACAGGTTTCATGTGCCCTATAGACGCGCGCCTATCATCAGGAGGACCAGGTTAGTAACTCAGTTAACCGATACGTACTATGACGACGTAACTTAATCGTTTAAGGCTGTGCGAACACAGATTAGGATGTATTTTTATTATGTAAGTATTGTTAGAATAGTAAAAAATATCATTCAATCTATCGTTATCAGATTTCTGGCATTACTTATATAATAGATATGAACAGATTTGGATAGATATATAGATAGATAGATATGAACAGAGATAGATAGATAGATATGAACAGAGATAGATAGATAGATAGATAGATACGAACAGAGATAGATAGATAGATAGATAGATACGAACAGAGATAGATAGATAGATATAGATACGAACAGATAGATAGATACGAACAGAGATAGATAGATAAATACGAACAGAGATAGATACGAACAGAGATAGATAGATACGAACAGAGATATGAACAGAGATAGATAGATAGATATGAACAGAGATAGAGAGATACGAACAGAGATATGTAGATAGATATGAACAGAGATAGATAGATAGATACGAACAGAGATAGATAGATAGATACGAACAGATATATGAACAGAGATAGATACGAACAGAGATATGAACAGAGATATATGAATACGAATAGATAGATATAGATATGAACAAAGATAGATATCAACAGACTTAAATAATTTATTTATTAGTATAAGGCCAAATGAAGGGAAATTGTATTAGTCAGATTGTGTTGCGCCAATCTTCTAAATGCGGAAATCTTGTCTGTCTAGTACATCAGCATTGGAAACATGACTTTCATCTGAACTCGAACATCGACCTCTTGTACCGATGAACTGCATACAACTATTCATTGACTGAGCCAGTAAAAAAACAGATTTAAGCCATTCTGGGCAAAATCCAAGACGTAAAACCTTTATTTGCCGTCTGAGGTATTGTCAAATATAGAGAGATTATATTTTAGTGAGTGGCTTGCTAATGTGTTTGTTCTGTCTGTAAAACGAAATTACCTCTTGTTTTTTACTTTGTTTTTAATTAATACTTTTACAACATTTTCTTTCTTTTTGCCTTGATATCTTTTAGTTTTTAATTTAAAATTACCATATTTGACGACATCCAAGATCCTCCCTTTCATTTCTACCCCCAAATTGGATCAAACGCATCTCCCCGATCTTAAGCGTAAAGTTGAAGAATCTGTAATATAATATTTCTACAGGCATTGTATCTTACCAGACAGTGTTTTATGGTAATGCCAAGGCATAAAAAATATGGTATGGAGTAAAAGTCGGATAGTGAATCCTCACAGACTGTAATCCAATTTGAATGCCGTCTGCTGGTTAGTTTTTGTAATCTGTTGAATAAAATGCTGTCAGTGTTCCAAGGAAAAGGAATGAGATTTCGAATATTGAGAGCTAATTCCTGTATTTCTGACCTTTGGTATTTTATTTAATGTTTGTTGAATGTAAAAAAAAACTGATTTGTAGGTTGAAACACGATAAGACGAAAGAAAAAAATAATTGAGACATTTTTTAATCATCTCACCCAAAGTAAGAAGATAATGCCACTAAGATTTTGATTGACTGTTATCCTCATCTTATTCACAACGTTTTGAATGTTGTACGACCCAGACAACTTCAAGTGATATATGTTGTAATTTCGAACCGAAGCCTTTATTTATTTCATATCTCTAGTAACTGCATTTGTGTATATATATATATATATATATACACGTGTGTGTGTGGATGTGTGTGTTGCGTGTATATGTATATATGTATTGTGCGTATGTGTGTGTTGTGTGTATTGTGTGAATATGTATATATGTATTGTGTGTGTTGTGTGTATATGTATTGTGTGAATGTGTGTGTTGTGTGTATATGTATATATGTGTTGTGTGGATGTGTGTGTATATGTATATCTGTATGGTGTGTGTTGTGTGTATATGTATATATGCATTGTGTGGATGTGTGTGTTGTGTGTATGTGTGGATGTGTGTGTGAGTAGTGTGTATATGTATATATGTATTGTGTGGATGTGTGTGTGTAGTGTGTATATGTACATATTTATCGTGTGGATGTATGTGTATATATAAGTTTGTGGATGTATGTGTATATATAAGTTTGTGGATGTATGTGTGTATATAAGTTTGTGCATGTATGTGTGTATATATGTACATATATATGTCTACGTACGAGTATATATATATACGCATGTATGTGTCTATATTTAAGTATGTATATATATGTATGTATGTGTATATATATGTATAATTGTGCATGTGTGTTTGTATGAGTGTATATATGCGTATATTTTTGTGTATGTGTGTATACATGTATATATGTTTGTATGCATATGTATATATGTATATATATTTAGGCCACTTATAGGTATATGAATATGTATATGTGTGTGTATATATATATATATATATATATATATATATATATATATATATATATAAAAAATAAAGGGATTTTTTGAACGTTTTTATGGTTGTAATGTGGATTTTTTTCTCAAAAATATTAATGTAAAACAAAAAGTATAATTTTTTCTCAATTTTGTTATACATATATTTTTAGTCTCATTGGAACCACTACAACATATTTCTTTTATATATATATATATGTATGTATGTGTTTATATTGTATATTTGTGCATGTGTGTGTGTATATATGTGTATATATATATATATATATATATATATATATATATATATATATATATATATGTGTGTGTGTATGCATTTATGTATATATTTGTTTGTATATATATATACACACACACACACACAAAATACACATATATATATATGTCCTAAATATATATAATTTAGGCTACTCATGTATATGAACGTGTATATATATATATATATATATATATATATATATATTTAGGCTACTATGTATATGAATGTGTATATATATGTATGTATGTATATATGTGTGTGTTTATGTATGTATATATATATACACACACACATACATACATACATACATATATATATATATATATATGCCTGTATTTGTTTTTATTTATGTATACACGTGGTTACATACATACACTTATACACCGCGAAAATTATACATGATGCTAGAAGGAAGTTATCTGAAAAAATTTTCCAAGTTGACCCGTAAATACGTAAAATGTAAAATTCTTTTGTCCGTTTTTACGCCTCACATCTAGCCCCCCCCCCACTCGCCTTGTACGCCTATTGACCTAGGTGTATCATAATAGCCCATTTAAAAATTGGAAAAATACAATAAAAAAAAATAAACATAACTTGACAGTTAAATTTAATTTTAATTCTACTTTCTTTTTTTTTTTAATATAATCGTGTTTAAAAGCTTAAAGGTAAAACATATCACACACAAACTAAGTAAACAAACAGTATACTAAGCACCCGTGTAGTTTTTTGTTTCTTTGGGGGTTTTTTTGGCGGGGTTGTCTACCATAACAAGGGAAATTTAGTAATTCTTTTTAAATCAAGTTTTTGTTTTAGATTACTATGATGGACGGATACAGGTAGATTGAAATAAGTGAAGAAAACTTACCTTTTATTTTCTTTTTCAACAAACAAGTCGTAAATGTTCCCCGGTGCAAACGAGCCGATTATTTTGTTTTTTGATTTTGTTTTTTTTAGGTAAGAAATACTTCAAAAATACAAATTCTTTATTGTACACTTCCTTCTGTTTGAAGCCCACAACATATAAAGAAAAAAAAAATAGAAAAAACGTAAAAGTAAAGTGATACGCGAAAATTTAAAACTTAGAGATCGATTTACTTTGCTTAGTTTTTTTTCTGTGTGTATGTCTTTCTGTTTTTTTTTATGTTTACTTGTTAGTTGATTGTCGATAGCGATTATCTTTCAAGCCTATTAGAATTTTAGTTAGATCATAGTCGGACACCCCCCTCTTACGGCACGAAAAAAAAATAACTATTCACAGAGTTAGAGAAAACAAAGATAAGAAGAATTATTTACGCACCTGTCTGATCAGTCCACACGAAAAGCTTAAAAAAAAGAAAGCAAGGCGCTTTCAGTTTATAAACAAATATGTCACGTTGTGAATGTTGGTAGTCAGGGACGTTGTTGTTTTGAAAATTACTTCAAATGAAACGACAAAGTTTAGATACACAAAAACGTATCGTAAAACTAAAAGGTGTGGCCTATATACCTCCCTAGTCTGTGTACGTGAACGTAATATAGCTAAATAAAATTATAAAAAAAAAAAGAAAGGAAGACAAACACTAGCGTACGAAATGTTTATAAGGGCGTGGCTCAGTGCGTCTAGGTCTGTTCCCTCAGGCGTGCAAACTTCGAATATGCCTAACTCCCTGCATTTTGTGACCAGTCTGTCTAGACTAATGGTTTTTTTTTTTTGTTTTTGTTTTTTTTGGTGGGGGTATTTTTTTATGAATAACTATCGGTTTCTCTCACACAGCCAATACCTCCATTTATGTCTCTTCTGTTGTCCTTACTTCCTCTCTACCTCGGTCAGAAATTTATTCTTACTTTTTTCTGTTTACACGGATAGACAAATCAGCGCTTCCATACTTTTACTTACATATCCGGGGCTGGTGTACGGGTATCGCGCCTCTTCTTGCCCCACCCGAAACTTGTGATACGGGACCACCACTAGACTACATCTTAAATTTTCGTAAGGTGGTAATCATATTAAATACGATATTTAAAGATGTTTTAAACATAGCAAGTTTTTAATAATGATAGTATTTTTAGAATATTTTTTAAATCGATTTAAAACAGTTGAATTCAGAATTAGCGTCATCAGAACTTGAGGGAAGACCACGACTTTCACTTATTAATTTAAAAAAAAATGATTTGTTCATTGACAACTGAAATATAAGGTACACTAACACTGATAATGATGCTTATATATATATATATATATATATATATATATATATATAAATGAGATTCAAACGAATTACCTCATACAGATGATCATTTCGTCCATAGGAAAGTAGTTTTTCTCTGGGTTATCAATGCAAATATAACTCTAGTCCTCCTCCTAGACTGGCTGCAGCCAAGGCTAGAGAACCCAGTCTACTCTGCTATTTTAGATCATAGTCCTAGAGTGGAAAGAAGAAATGGATTCGTGCCGCTCCCAAGGATCTCAGTGTGAAAGTGAATGCAACAGTGTCGACTGCAATTTAAACTCCTCACCCAATCGTTTTTTTTTTTTTGTTTTTTTTTTGTTTTGTTTTTTTGCCTGCAGCTCATTTTGAAATATTTTTTGTTTTAGAAAATAAGAGTTTGCAATATAGGATTCATTTGCTTCTTTTACTCATTTTCTTCTGATAAAAAAAAAACAAACACACACACACACACACACACACTCTCTCTCTCTCTCTCTCTCTCTCTCTCTCTCTCTCAAAACAGGTGCAAGTGTCTCGTGTTCCAACCGAATTTATGCTACGAAACCCCCCTCTCACTCTGCTATATCTCACTTGTCATAAAGTAGTATTCAGATAGTATATAAATTTTATTGTAACCTAAATATGTACAATAATGGATCATATGCAATATAGGTGAACAATTCAATTAGATAAATTAAAAATAAATACAATGTATTTCACATGGCATTGGTAGAGAGAGAAAAACAAAAAAAAAAAACAAAAAAAAAAACACAATCTAGTGCCCAGGATGTACCTTAGAGTCAGAGCTAGTGCAAGGGATTCCCCGCCCCTGAGTCTATGATATGGCCTCCCACTGTATTACATCTTAATTATCATAAGGTAGTATTCATATAAAATACAAATTTTATTATAATCTAAATATGTACAATAATGGATCATATGCAATATAGGTGGACAATTTCACTAGAAAAATTGAAAATAAATATAATGTATCTAACTACAAATTAGAGACATGTCATTCCATCTTAAACTAATCAACAATGCTTTGCGGCAATTTTTAACATTGAATAATTTTAATACATTGAACATTATAGATAAAAAAAAATAGTGAATTTTATAGTGTTTTTTTTTTCAAGACTATGAATGAGCAAAACAAATTCACGTATTTTTTATCCTTTACAATTAATTGCGCTTAGTTTAATTTATAATGTACATTAATGTAGATAGAAAAAAAAACAAACGTTAATAAGATAGGGAGGGTTACAAATCACTGCCCGTGACCCCTAATTGTTTGAGGGTTTAGGAATAGTACGCACCGGCCCTATACATATTAACTAGCAAAGTTCTCTTCAGTTGATCGGCAGATTGATTAAATTCATATTTTATCTCTCTCTATCTACCTAAAATATATTCATATATGTTTTAATGGCTTGTCAGTTCTATAAAAAAAAATTCCGACTATTTCATAAAGAAAAACCTGTTGCGCTAAAGTTTGTTTTTTTGTTTTTTGTTTTTTCAGATTTGTATATAAAACTGACGATTTTAATCTTGTAGTTGAATGTCTAATATATATTTGAACATGACCAGCACGCCCAAGCTCTCGGCCACGATGGCTTGTGACTTCGTGCTAGCACAACTATCGTCGCTTCCCCCTCCACCACCAAGGGTTCCGTCTACCTATTTTCACTGACAAGGCTTGGGTCAACCCGTGGTATGGCTTTTAGGCACTTTCCAAACATTGGGATCGACCCCTCCAGTCCAATAACATCAGGAAATCTCCTTCCTGACAAATCGACCCTGGTGACATTCGAACCCGAGTTTCATGGTCATAATGTATGGTATCTCTCTCTCTCTCTCTCTCTCTCTATATATATATATATATATATATATATATATATATATGAAAATTTCTCCGATTTAACCAGTAGAGAAGACAATGTTTATGAATAAAAATGACAATAGGAAAACTAGTAATTGCTGACGCGTTTCGTCCAATGTGGACTTTATCAAAGCAAAATACGAAATGATTTTAATTGAACAAGGTAACTAATAAACATTCTGTTTTTTGTTTTTATTAGTTACCTTGTTCAATTAAATTCATTTCGTATTTTGCTTTGATAAAGTCCGTATGGGACGAAACGCGTCAGTAATTACTAGTTTTCCTATTGTCATTTTTATTCATACATATATATATATATATATATACACAAAAGAGAGAGAGAGAGAGTTAGATAAATCAAATGACCAGATATAAGCAAGTGCCTGATGAGCTGGAAAACCAGCGAAACTTAAGTCGCACACCAAAACATAAATATATGTATATGTATATTTAATAATATATATATATATATATATATATATATATATATATATATATATATATATATATATATATAATTGGGTATTTGGGCAACAATCTTTCTTTTATACAGGTTTCAGTAAAGACGACTGACAAGGTACTACGTTTAAGTTTTTTTGTTTTATACAATTTCTTGTGTTCGTATAAGTGTGTTCTTTTCTGGCTATGAAGTGGAACAAAACTGTCTGAATGTTCTGTAGAAGATTAGTAATATTTCTTTAAAAAGTTACTAAACTTATTAAATTTTTTACATACTTAATGTTCAGAAAAGTAAACACTAGAAAAATTCAATAAAAATGCCTAATCGCTGTACCTTGTCGATCGTTTTTAATGAAACATATATATATATAAGTAAATTACGCATACAGTCTACGGAACTTTTGAGTCAGGATACTGAAGGTACCATCAATCAGCTAAGTGACAAACTTTTAATTTACTTTTTAGGATGATAAGATAAAGAATAACTAGGAAACGTTTATCAATCTTACATGTTTTCAGTCAGTTATGTGCCATGCGTGATACACGCTTAGGAGATCATGTATCTTTCGATACATGACTGACGAGGCAGATTTTTTTTCCCGCAGTAGGTTGCCATTTCTTTCTGCGGTAGACCAGTTGCCATCCAAGGCTACAGAAACGGGTCTATCCTGCTAGCTTGGAGCCGGGTAGAAGAAGAGAATTCATACTTTTCCCAAGGGTATTAGCACGAAAGTGAATGTAATGAATTCGACTGGAATTCGAACTCGGCTCTCCGATTCCTCAATCTGAAGCCCGATCCATTACTCCACCATACATGTTTACTTTTATTAAAGCCTCCTGTTTTTGCCTGTTTTCTCTCAATTCCTGTTTGTTCTTCGTCTTAGATAGATAGATAGATAGATAGATAATTAATACAAATATTTGTAAGCTTCTCACTTAGCTGAATGGTCTTAGCATAAGTCACTCTGTAGGTGACTATTTTCGCCCAAGCAAAGTGTTAGTCCTGCCAATGCAAGCTGAATTTGAATTTCTTGGTTGTGTCGTCATATCCTTCTATGGCAACACCTAAAACAATATTGACTGAAATTGAAAGCCAGGATACTGCAATTTCAAATATATAGCGTTAATACATGAAACAATATGTTTTGAGGGGATTCCATATACAGTAAAAGAAGAAGTAATATTTATAAGTGATGTACAATGCTGAATGTTAAGCATCCCTCCTACTCTAGAGTTTATACACACACACACACACACACACATTGTTTGAAGACAATAGAATTTCGCAATATTTTATCAATTCATATTAGATAAAAATGGAAAGAATTTTTTTGTAAAATAAATAAAATAAAACAGTATGGCGAAGAATTATGAAAGATTTTTTTTAAGTGAAGGAAATGAAAATTTGAGGACGGTTTTAAATAAACTACTCTTTTTTTTTTTTTTTTTTTTTGAATGACCTCAATTAGATATTGGGTGAAGATCTGGATAAGGGCCGATAATTCTGACATGTGAAATCACGTGAAGGGGCACTTGCCTGGC
>CAHIKZ030002999.1:155000-292500 GCA_903632075.3 Acanthosepion pharaonis | reverse complement strand
AGATAGATTTGAACAAAGATAGATAGATAGATAGATTTGAACAAAGATAGATAGATTTGAACAAAGATAGATAGATAGATAGATTTGAACATAGATAGATAGATAGATAGATAGATAGATTTGAACAAAGATAGATAGATAGATTTGAACAAAGATAGATAGATAAACAGACAAGTACACAGTGAGATAGGCAGTGAGACAGATAGACATGTACATATTTGAGATAGATTGATAGATATGTACACACTTACATATAAACACACTGGGATATCCATGAATTTACAGACACACACAGACGGGTATAAATAAATAGAAAAATATTTAGATGCAATTAAACTAATATACACACGGATAGATAGAGAGATAGATACTTTTCAGTTGTCAGTTAGCTTAACACTTTTATGTTCTGATTATTGGTAAACAAAATCCGACAATATTTGTTGCTTTCAGCTGATAAATTTATAGATAAATTGCCTAACGGCAACATCATATCAAGATTTTATTTTCAACTTTCTACTATTGTTTTTGTTTCTAATTTTCACTTCGGTATAGTGTGGGAAAGTATGCAACTGTCTTTCTTAACTGCAAAACAAATGTTCACAAAGATATCATTCTCAATTGATATTTTTTCGTTTCATTTGGAGGTCAATCAATAGAATGGATAAAAAGATCAATATCCGTTTCAAGTAAAACTCGCTTAATGAAATATATGGGTAATTCGTAGGAAATTCAGTTGTCCTGATTTGTAATAGTAAAAATCCGAATGACCAAATTCCAAACAATCTAAACTGATAAACGACAAATTCTGTCTGTTCGTCCATGTGTCTAAAACCAGTCTAACTCGGGACATACTTCCTCAACATAGATATATTATACCTTTTTGGAGTCAGGATGACACCATTTTGAAAATCTGCCCTTCTGGTGCTTGAATATCCAGCGTTGGGATTTGTGCCCAGATGAGGAGGGAACAGTTAAAAATTTAAATCTCTTTATATCTTATATATATATATATATATATATATATATACACATATTATACATTTTTGTAATCAGGACGACCCCAGGATTGAAAATCTGCCTTTCATCTGGTGCTTGAACATCCAGCATTGGAATTTGTGTCCAGATGAGGAGGGAACAGTTAAAAATTTAAATCTCTTTATATCTTATACATATACACATATTATATCTTTTTGGAATCAGGATGACCCCAGGATTGAAAATCTGCCTTTCATCTGGTGCTTGAACATCCAGCGTTGGGATTTGTGTCCAGATGAGGAGGCAACAGTTAAAAATTTAAATCTCTATATATCTTATACATATACACATATTATAATCAGGACGACACCTTATACTGCTTTTGGAATCCAGGATGACCCCATATATACACATATTATACCTTTTTTGAATTGAAAAAAATCTGCCCTTCATCTGTTGCTTGAACATCCAGCATTGGGATTTGTGTCCAGATGAGGAGGAAACAGTTAAAAATTCAAATCTCTTTATATATACTTATACACATATTATACATATTGTTTTTGGAATCAGGATGACCCCAGGATTAAAAATCTGCCCTTCATCTGGTGCTTGAACATCCAACATTGGGATTTGTGTCCAGATGAGGAGGGAACAGTTAAAATTTCAAATTATACACATATTATACTTTTTGGAATCAGGATGACCCCAGGATTGAAAATCTGCCCTTCATCTGGTGTTTGAACATCTAGCATTGGGATTTGTGTCCAGATGAGGAGGGAACAGTTAAAAATTAAAATTTTAAAATAACTGAAAAAAATTAATGATTTAAAGTTTTTAATTCATACTGAGTTCAAAGTAAGACAAAAACTTTGTGAATTTAAATCCAGTTTAAAATATCTCCAAAACCTTGTGAATTGAGGAAATCAATTTTATTTCTTCATAATGCCAAGGAATCCGAGTTAAATTAAGGGGTCTTGTGATGTGTGGTTTTGAAGTTCTACGGAGTTTGTCATTTGAAGAACTCAGTTTTCGTCCTTAATTGGAATTTCAGCCCAAATCGGAGTTTCGGTCCGAATTAGACTTATAGCCGGAATCAGAGTTAAAATGAAGTTTTGAAGTTTGTGGAGTTACCCCACTTACTTTCCAAAACAAAACACCACTAGGGGACGCTTTCTGAACCTATAAATACACTGTAATATTTTCTCTTTTTTCTCTCTTCCTCTCATACCGAATCCGGCATTTTTGTTGTGGGATAATTACACCAGGAGACACGTGTTTCCAACCTAAAACACTCAACCAGCAACAAATTCCATGGAGTGAATTGAGGAATTCAAAGTTATTTCTTTAAAATTTCCATTACTGTTTTCTAAGCAGGACCGGAGATTACTTTCCTGAGTGCGGCTTTTAAGCTAATAATAAAATAAAAATAAAGAAAACATGGATATGTCTGATAAATAAATCATTTGTATTTACAAACATATCTTCATAAATTCAAAAGAATCAAAATGAAACAGATATAACCTTTCGTTGTGCTTGACCCGGGTGGTAGTACCTGTTAGGGTCCTAGCTATGGACAAATAGTGATCCCTCCACAAAAACAAAACACGATAAAAGTATAAAAATACCAGAAATATATTTTTATATTAAAGAATTACCAACAATACAATTTTAAAACAAAATAACCAGCAAACAGTTTATAGTAGAATTACTAACAATACATACAATACAATAACATACAATACAATACAATAACATACAATACAATATATTTTATAGCGAAATGATCCACAATAATTTTTTTTCTGTACTTGAATCCATAAAATTACGTTTTAAATATCTAGATTTCAGCATGAGAGGTTGATATGCCACTAAACAAAATCAACCAATTTAGTTGAGTTAAAGCTTTTAGGTAAATTGGTCCACAGAAAAAGTTGTAGTTTCGAAAAGACTTTTAGTCTTTAGTCCACAGTATAAAGCTGACGTCGAGAAAAGACTTTTATTGTTAGAGAAGATTTAAACCATCATTGATCTTATTGTAGGAGATGATTCGAATGAAGTTCAGTTAACTCTTATTGATTTATTGAATATAATCTTATGATAGTTCAGAAAATTTTATTTTTATTTTGTTTTACATAAGGCAAGATCAACATGTTCTTAGCAGATTAAATCTTTTGAAATTTGCAAAACTCTTAAAGTTTTGAAGGAAGTGTAGGAAATTCAATCGTCCAGGGCTTTTTTATATTAAAAAGCCGAATTCCAAACAATAATAAAATAAGAATAAAGAAAACATGGGTGTGCTTGTTAAATAAATCATTTGTATTTACAAACGTATGTACATGAATTCAAAGGAGTCGAAAAATAGTCTTTAGTTGAGTTACAATGTTTGAGTAATTGATACACAGAAAAGTATGTTGTTGAGAAAAAAACTGTGATCGTCAGCGGAGATTCAGTGACCGTCACCGTTGTTGTTGGAGATCATTTGTTTAAAGGTAAATATTGGTTGGGTTTGTACTTGATTCTATAGGAAATTCAGTCGTCCTGTTTTTGTTCTGTTTTGTTTTTTATATTAAATTTCCGAACATCCGAATTCCAAACAATAATAAAATAAAACTTAAGAAAAAATGAATATAAATCATTTGTATCTACAAACATGTGTACATAAATTCAAAAGTAATAAAAATAGTCTTTAGTTGAGTTTGGTTATTTAGTAAACAGAAAAGGCTGTGGTTTTAAAAGACTTCTTAAATAGTCGGTTCACAGAAAAAAATCTATGGTTGAAAAAAGCCTTTTATCATTAGAAAAGAGTCACTCACTGCCTTTTGTTGCCGTTGGAGATGGTTCGTTTAAATCACCGACTGGCCTGTCATGCTGTGTTGTAGGTGATTCGTTTGAAGACGCCAACATACAAATGTATGTTGGCGTCTTCAAACGAATCAGCTACAACAAAAAAAGACACACGCTGGAAAAAAAAGAAAAAGTTATGTAACCACTTCTTGTGCCTGATCAACCCGGAAACAGAAGCATCTCGGTTCTTTGAAAGTCGAAATCTGTGAGTTTTTATAATAATTTTTTCACGAAACTAGACTCGAGAAAAATAATTTTAGTTCTCTCTAATCAGTCAAATATTTCACATGGTGATGGTAATTTATAACCAACTAGCAATAGAGCCCGGCGTTGCGCGGGGATGTAACAATAAAAGATAGATGAAGTATCGACCATCATAAAGACTGAAAAATAAAATTGACAAAGATTATTGTTTAAGGTTGACGGACACGCATGTCTTAATTAGTTTTTTTTTTTGTTTTGTTATTTGTTTTTGTTTTTTTTACGAATTGGTCAAACCCAAACTCAAACAAAAGCATTGTTTTCAATCGTTATGAGTCTACCGATTGAATAGAATTTTATTATAAGCAATTGTCTTGTAAATGGAATTTTTAAAGCATTCTGAATGTAAAAATAAAGAAAAGTGTGCAAGACAATAAGAAACACTACCTGCCAAAAAAAAAGTGAAGTTTTGTTGAAATCGGTTGAAAAATGTAGGAAATCCGATCCCATATATAAACGAACACACACACACTCACAAACAACCTGGGTTTTATAATAAGTATAACTCGATATGAGTTGTCACCTTTTCATTCTCGACAGCGATGCCTCTTAATCGTGTTTTCAAATGGATTTCGGGCAAAAAGAATTGTTTTTCCAATTTTTGGCTCTGTCAGAACCACCGCAAGGTAATTTTACGTAGTCCTGTGAAGTTTTGTTGAAATCGGTTGAAAAATGTAGGAAATCCGATCCAATATATAAACGTACAGACACACACACACAACCTGGGTTTTATAATAAGTATGATAAGCATTTTGCTTTAAACAGTATGTGCTGTATTATGGAACCTTTTTTGGCATGTTTGTAAACATGATTATAACTTTAACACCTTTAATATTATGGATTAAAAAATAGTGAATTTTATTTAGTGTTTTTAAGACAGCATGAGCAAAACAAATTCAAGGATTTGGACAAAAAAAGATCCCAGAATTGTGGAGTCAAAAACCACAAATATCTTTCACCCTTAGTTTAATTTCTAACATAAATAAATGTAAGTAGAAAAAAAGCAAGTGTTGATAAGATAGCGAGGGTCACAAATTACTGCGTGGGATCCCCAAACATCATTGCCTCTCCCCTGGTTAGGGGTTTCGGGGGTAGTACGCACCGCCTGTGTAATTGTGATGGAAATTCGGCTTATTTCCTACAAATCTGTAACAAATCTTAATATACGGCTTCCAAAAAGTTGTTTGTATTTTGTCATGCAACGGCCCAGGAGAATTTAGTTTTTACACTATATCCAAAAAAAAATCACATTTTGATAGAGTTGTTCAGTAAGCACTCCTAACGGGAATAATCTTTTTTTTTTCATATTAAATTTTATAGAAGTTAATAAGGTGTTCAGTTTGACATTTCATTGTAAAGTGACCCCCCTACGGAAACAGAAACAAATAGGCATTATACAACTTGATTTCATTGAAAAAAAAAATTAATTCATAATGTGGATTTCTTAATATATACTAGCAGCATGGCCCGGCGTTGCCCGGGCTTGATTCAAAAATCGTACGACTCATACAGCAATCGCTATCACTTGACTTAAAATATTTTTGCTCTTCCTTGCCTTTAAAGGAGTGCCCTTTGTCGTGCTGATATTGCTACATGCCTTACTTCTTGCCTATCTCAGACTGCGAATTTTTTCTAAGCTCTATACTAAACATTAAATCTGTTACGAAAAAAGAACTAAACAAAATGAACACAAAACGATCAGCTTTAAAAAAGGACTCGTAACTGGAAAAACCCAATGAAAACAGAATGTTAACAACAAATACTTTTTCACACCCAACCCAGTTCTGCGGAATCAGAATCAACGTTGAGTTTAAGCAAGCGAATGAACCAATTGGAGTAAAGTGCCATGCAGATTTAAATTTTTCCCACTTGTGACGAATGCAGCTATCGATTTTCTTTTTTTGCATGCTCGCATGCTAGTTAACATTCGTGTCAGTCAGCTGTTGGCTCTCACGCTGGCCAATAGAATCTTCCTACCTATTCGTGGCAACCAGCTATTGGCTCTCACTCTGGCCAGTAGAAAATGGCCGCAAACTACATGAAAACTGCCGTAGAAGCATGAAATCGATTATTTCCACTATCAATGGGAGTTGGGAAATACAAAGTCGGTCGTGGTATTTCCCGCTAACTTGGAGCATGTGCATGTAAATTTTGGTGCAAATCCGTCGAAAATTGCGGCCGTGCATTCGTTACACACACACGCACACACACACATCCTGCCTTTTATAGATAGAGATGTAAAGGAAAATGTGTGAAAAACGAAAAAAAGAAATAACCTTCAAACACAGCTGTACAAATTTAAATAATTTTATTATTGAGCATGAAAATAATCTAAAATTTTTTCTTTTAAGTTAAAAGAAACAAGTTATAAAGTTCCTCGCAAACAAAGTTCATATAAAATTTGTTTTGTTTTTCTTTTTACAAAAGAAATTAATAGTGTTAGTAAAGGATAAAAGGTACGTGTGAATTTATAACAGCAATATCCAAGATTTACGTTATATTAAGTGTGTGTGTGTGTGTGTTTGAAGTAAGATTAATCGTCAGACGATAATATAAGTACGCCTTTTACAATTACGCTTTGTTTATGTCTCGCTTAGGTATTTTCGTTATGCAAACTGTTTAATGAAAATATTGTAAAAGCGAGAAATAATTTACAAAATGAACTTAGTACTTAAGTTAATTTGAGTATGCGAACATTTGAGTTATCAGTATTATTTACATCTCCCGGTTGAAGTTAAAAGCTAATTATTAATTTACGTTACAATATTAATAAGAAAATATCGGATCACAGGAAGTTAAAAGTTAGATTTTATATCAAACTCAGAAGTTTTATTGGTTAATAAATTAATTTCCTAATTTTTAATATTGATTTTAGGAGGGAAAAGATTGTTAATTATTTTCTGGATATGAGCTTCCAATTTTTTAGTGTACGACAAGAATTGGTTGTCTGCTTTTTCAATGCTTGAATAGCGTTTGAGAAAACGTCGCTGATTGGTTAATAAGGGCTAATGTCGGAAATTTAATTTGAAGTTCGTGTGATCTCACTTTTGCCCAGAATTGAGATTTTACTGATACAAAATCTAGTGAATTTTTTTCTATCGGTGTTATATATATATATATATATATATATATATATATATATATATATATATATATATCTTGTCTGACAATCGCTAAAGCGTGAAACCCAGGGTCACAAACTCACATCTATCCAACCAAATACGTTAGCTCTATCTCTGATATTGAGCGCTTTCTAATAAGTACCGCGCATATAATATATAAATAATTATACATATATATATATATATATATATATATATATATATATATATATATATATGCAGACTGTTTTGTGGAATAATCCACGTTACCTTTTCACTCCTTTGCAGAACAATCCATTCTTACACCCACACAACTGTTATCCAATCAAAACACTAGTTCTGACAAACACAATTTCTCATTGGCTAACAGCCTTAAAAAACTAAATATGCACGTGAAAAATGCCTTTGGCGCTCAAATGTGTTTGAGCCTATTTTTCCTTTCCAGAACCTATAAAAGAAAGAAATTCGAACCAATTTAACAGTCAGAATTACACACTCAGATGCCAACCAATTCCACGCCAGTTTAAACTTTAACTTTCCCGGGCGAATTAACCTCTGACTCAACAAACTTTTGGCATACTCGATCTCTCTTTTAAACAAACTTCTCAAAAATTCATTTACTTTACTTGAGAAAGTGAAATATATATTCACTACATATTAGTAACAGTAACAAACAAAACTTTTAACAGTTAAAGGTACGCAACTTCGTACTTAAGAATATTTTACATAAAACTCGTATACACACACTAACATTTGAACATTAAAATCGAACACTTTTGTACGTTGAACAGCAAACTGTTTAATTCTTACAACAAATCATCAAAACACTGATTTAAGCATTCAAACATACTCAACAACCTACTACATGTCTTATTACATCAATATACAACAAATCACCAATTCATAACTCATTTGTATATATTTAAATTGTATATAAATTACCGTATTGTTGTGTATTTTACTTGTCTTTGTTTTGAACTCTGCTTTGCATGACCTGTTCTAAATATTCATTTATTATTTGTTGTGGATGAATGTTAACGAACACGCCACCTAAAAATTCCTTCTGATTTAACCAAATACATTTACTAATCCCCAACAGTTTCACTGTTTCACAGCTCATCAGTGTGATAGACACAGTGGCATAGCTAGGGGGGCGAGGGGGGACCGCCCCGGGTGCCAGCACAGGAGGGGTGACACAATGTCACCCCCAAAAAAAATTTTCAACCAGACTAAGGTGCCAAAAATAGTCTGAAAACAGTGGTGGAGACAGTGTTTCGCGGGCTGGCATATGACCCCCCCCCCCCAGTTTTGTCCCCCCCCCCCCCCGTCAGAAATTTTCTAATAAATTGTCGGGAAATTTGTGAGTAGGAAAAATAGCAATGTTTTCAGCTTTTGATTTGAACTGATTATTTTGTGGTATTGGATTTTGTCTTGGATCATACATGTAAACAGTAACGTACCGGTCAGTAGAGTAGAGGTAGAGCATGTATGAAAATTTAGCTACAGCTAACCATTCAGCATAGGGTGAATCGGGGTCATTGGGGTGACATTTGAGCTGACCGCCCCGGGTGACGTTTACTCTAGGTACGCCACTGGATAGACATCCGACTGCTTCAAAGCGGGATCGAAATTCGACCGATTTGGCACACACACACACACACACACATATATACGAGATAGATTGATTGGGTATGTGTGTGTAAGGGAGAGAAAAAAATTTGTGAACAACATTTGTTTTATACATTAAATTTTATTTCGGAATACACATGATTTATTTATTTCTATCTCTATCTCTCCGTCTCCCTTCATAATATAGGTATTTAATTTTTCTAGTTTAAAGATTCAAGTAATATCTTTTCTTCAGTTTTGCTTATGAGATGTGTATGCAAATGTAACAACTACTATAAGAACAAAGGTAACACAAAATACGACTTCTGTCCCATAATTGTTTTACCATTTTCTGTATGAAATGTGTATGCAAATGTATCAACTATTATGGGACAGAGGTCATAGGAACTACAACTTCAGTCCCATAATAGTTGTTCCATTTTCTGTATGAAATGTGTATGCAAATGTATCAACAATTATGGGACAGAGGTCATAGGAACTACAACTTCAGTCCCATAATAGTTGTTCCATTTTCTGTATACGGAGGCTTAAAACCACATCATGCTGAAACACCATCATCGAAGTTGAACAACGTCGAGCCTGGTCAGTACCTAGATGAGTGACCGCTTTGGACTAAGCTTGGATTTATGGATGGTGTAATGGATAATGGCTCAAAATTGTTAATCGGACAGCCATGTTTCAATTCCGTTGGGTTTGATAGATTCATTTATGTGCAAATACCCTTGGGAAAGGTATGAATCCACCTCTTCTCCCTCAAGCAATGGGTTAATTAGTAAAACTTGTATCACTAAATCATTATTATCTCCCTTCACTACCCCTACCTCAAAATATTTTTTGCAACTTAAAAAAATGTTTTCTGCTTTTACATAATCTGCAAAGGACATAGACAACGAATCAATCAATCAGTTCATAATTTTTTTTAATTCATTATCTGAATCACATACATATATATATATATATATATATATATATATATATATATATATGTCGAGTTAGCCCTTCCTCAGGTCCCTAACCCTTCACCAGGGGTCTCTCTCTCCTGGCTTTAAATACTAGCTGACCCTTCGCCTCGATCACTTTTTTCTTCTTGGCGAATTTTGGCCAAGTAACAGTCTAACTCTCTGCTTTCGAGCGGAAAGATACCCGGACGAGGTTCTGCCGAAGGGCAGGGTGGTTGACTTGCCCCTGAACACGTTTATGCGGGTTCAAAGAGGGTATATTTTTGGACTAGCCTACGGGCCCAGAAATCCCACGTTAAACCCGGCCTTGTGCCACATGTAACCCTTGTGGGTCGGGGTCGCTAAATACCTCTTTTTTTCCTCAGGCCTTCGGCTTTATACCACCTCGCAGATGTGAGCTCTCACAGATACAGCGTTTCCCAAATTCTGGGAACACGCTAAGAACAATACACGTACGTACGAACACTCACCACAACACACACACATAATATTTCACCACACGCACTCTGGTCATGTAACTGTCCATGTGCTTCTAACCTGTAACTTGTTATTAATACATATATTTGTTTACATATATTTATCGGTCTTGTTTGTTTTCTTTGGACTTAAAGTCCAATATTCTGATGTGGTTGGACCGGCTAACAGGAAATTCTGTCCACGTGTGTTCTTTACATTCTCATCACTGCCACGGTCAGCTACACACACACACACACACACACACATACACATACATATATATATATATATATATATACTCACCGGTAGCACGAGATATATAGTCACCGGTAGCACGACTCTGAGTTTCATACACGACGCAATCTTCAGGTGCTGAGTAGAGAATACATAGTTACATAAATTTAATTAAAAATTAAAATATCTGGTTAATGCAGTACTTCTGCTGTCCATATATTATACAGAGATTACTGATTTTTTTTTTTTTTTTTTTTTGAGTTAAAATAGTCAGGATTTATATATTTTATATTTGAATTAAACGGGGATTAATGAGCTTTACTTTTTTAATTTTGCATTTAAAATAAATAGATATCAAGCTATAAATAATTATCTATGCTTAACGATAGTTAAACAGAAGAAATTTAAAAAAAAGGTGTAGTGAGGGTTTACGACCATTATTGTTTTATTTCCGACGGGATCATCAATCTTGTAGTGACGGTGTTATCGTTGTTGTTGTGATAGTAAAGATATTTAACTTTGGCTAGGAAAGGTGGGATTAAGGACAATGCGTGGATGCAATGCAATTTATATTTGACGTAAATAGCACATAGTATAAAATACAAAACTGAACGGAATGATTTCAAAACATAATAATTTTAAATTTATTAATGTTTGATGTACATGAATGCGAACTGAAAAGGTAGGACAGTGTTGTGTCCCTTTGACTTGGTAATATTTGTACCGGAGTTCATATTAAGAAAGTTTGGAATTGTGAGTTGTAAAGTTGGTAAAAGTTCAGTAGTATAGGATACAAATCCTATATTCCAACAAATGACTAAAAAAACACAAAGTAGATTTGCACACCCGCAAAATCGGATCAAAACGACCAAAAACAGATTTCACAGTAAGGTGTGAAATTAATTTTCTGACCAATGAAAGGAGGCGATTTGCTAAACCAAAAAAAAGATAACGAGCCAGTGTGGAAAAAAATCAACAATAAATACAGAGTTTTCAAGTCAGTCGCCAGTCAGTCAGTCATATATTATTCAGTAGCAATTCAGCGTTCGTTTCGTCGTGGCGGTGAAAATTGACGAATAATAATAAAGGTAGGTAACTCTCTCTTGCACACGTTAACAATGCTTGAGTTGCTTCCCTTGTTATGCCAGGACGAATTTTAAAAATTACTGGAATATGGAATAAGGTTGTATATATATAACAATTTTATCACTGGTTAACTTCATTTATTAAAAGATACCTTATAAACAAAAAAAGAAACAGTCAAAATATTTGCTGTTTAATTTTAATCTAATGGAGGTTAATTGTTGGCTGATTTTTAAGAAAAATATTCTTGAACTTTGAAGTGTGCGTAAGTTGACAGCGAAAACCTCTATGAATGGTTAAAGCATTAGCGTTGCGACTATACGATCAGGAGTCGAATTCCATCATGGTCGATTAGTTTGTAGTGAGCTCAGAAAAAAGAAAGAATCAAAAATAAAATAAGGCTTTCCTTTAAAACCCATCTCTCTCTTCCTTCTCTCCTCCCAACGGAGAAGGCAACCCTCAAATAAAAAAGGAAGAAGAAAAAACTGAAAAAAGCTGCAAAATGGCGGAAGTTTTATGGCCCACGGGTCTAGCAAAATGAGTGAGGCTCCATGCATAATTTCCGCTATAAAAAAAAAAGTATCGAACACCGGAAAATAAAAGAATTTTGGCCAATCAAAAAAAAAAAAGAGAGAAACCTCTTATATTAGCTTAAACCAAGCTTCGCGCCAGTCGTCTGTGGCCCAATCTTAAAGTAGAGAAGAAAACTGGACTATAAGTTAACAAGAAGAAGAGGATCATCATGTCAACTTAGAGCTGAAGAGATCAATTAGAAAAAAATCCAACTCAATTCATAAGACGTTTAGCACATGAGAGAGGAGTTTCAGCTATGAAAATCCAAACAGCAGCGAAAAAAGACATGAAAATGAAATCGTACGTGAAATACTTGAGGCACCTCGTTACTCCAGGACAGAAAGTTAGAATGTTAGAGAGAGCGAAGATCATCTTGAATAAGTTGGAAAATGATCCTGGAATAATATATATATATATATATATATATATATATATATATATATATATATATATATATTTGTCCTTACTTTATTTCGTCTATCCTCATGAGCTTCTGATCCTTATTATTGCTCGATGGCATTTCGTCTATGATATCTTTATTTCATCACGATGCTTTTGCTGTTAAGATTTAGACAATTTTGGAGAGTTTATTATTTATTATTATGTTTGTTTATTCAAAGTTTCCGAAATAGATTTCAATAGTGTTATAAAAACTTCGGAGAATTCCATCAACCTAAGATATCTTTAATCATTTTTAAGATACAGTGTTTCCCACACTTTGACTGTTTTCTTAATTTTATAATTATATTTGACAATTTTGCTGTTTTGTTTTGCACGATTTTAGACAATTTTGTTGTTATAACCGCACACACAACAGGTTTATTATTTTTTATAAAAACCACAAGTTTATTCTGTTTGTTTATTCCAAAAGTTTCCGATAAATATTGCCAACCTTTAGAACTTTCTGGCGCTTCTCTCGGCGACGTTTGACCTAATTTCACCCGGCAGACATGCTTAAGGCTGTAAAACGGAAAACAACGCTATTTTCTACTAACACTGTTTTCTTCTGGACTGAAATAGAAAAAAAGTGTACGAGGATGTTACCTCTTTTCTCTAGATGATCTCAAACTCCTCATTGTGCAAACATGTTAGAAAGAGCGCGAAAACCATTCAGCGACTTGACTGAAGCCTTATTCGACACTCGGTAAAATTCAGCCATCGAAACTGTTCGGAAGCTGTTGATGGCGAAACTCGGCGCTGACAGGTGTAGACGTTTTTACAGTAAATATTTAATGGATCCTTTTTTTTACTTTTCCAGCAATATTTCTTCTTCCTAGTCCAGCAAACAAATATTCCCACACACTTTGTCCTTTTTCTTGTATTGTAACTTGTTATGCGGACTCCATGGCGTTTCGTCCACGAATCCACTGTTTAGAAAAAGAGCGCGAAAACCATTCAGCGGCAAAATAAAAAATGGCGGAATTTAAAATATTTAAACACAATTTTGTCCAGCAAATGCATGTCCCGGCAAAAATTAACCAAAAAAAAATAGATTAATGTATACACAGTTGAAAGTAAAGGCAAAGACGTTACAAAAAAAGAAACTTAGCTATTAATACGTGAGAATTCAATCATCACGTGACCATGAGAACGAACGCGCCCATCGGGGACGCTCGCGTTTACCTTTTACTACGAGAGGAGAAAAGAGGAAGAGGAAGAAAATATTTGTCTTCTTATAGACTTAAACAGCGTCACCTGATGGGTGTTTGACGACGCCAAGTGGGATAACCCACAATGGTGAAGCTAAGTGATGCTGTCCCCACTGTTCAACAGGGACTTTTCCTTATTAGACTTAAATCAGAACGTTAGTAAATATCTGTGCAGAGGATACCACAGTTTATGATCGCAGCTCAAAAATTTAGATGATCACAGCCTGGCAGCTGATCTCTCCTCTGACCGAGCTCAGAAACCAAGCCAGTAATTTTTCATCACCGCCAAGCTGATCTTAAATTCTCCCCAGTCACGATGAATGGTTGCACTCCCAAAGAGCTTCCTTACTTTGATCGTCTACTGGGACTCAGATTGACCCTAGATGTTTCGTCTGTGGGGTCAAAACGGAAATTGTTGATAGCACTATCACACCAAAAGCCGTTATTTAAAGCGGGAATTATAACAGGACAGGAAGACGTCTTATTCACTCAACAACGTTTTAATAGCTGATTTTTTAAAAGAACCGCGAGTACAAAAGAACCGCTGATTTTTTAAAGCGAACCGCGACTACAAAAGAACCGCTGATTTTTTAAAAAGAACCGCGACTACAAAAGAACCGCGACTACAAAAGAACCGTGAATTATACATGCAAGGAGGAAGCATCTCTTTCTTCCTATCATTATTATTACTAAACAGTATTCATATAAACGATCCCTCGCTAAAGAGACTGGAAATACGATTGGCTGCGTGTGCCGGCCCAAAATGTACCTAACTCCACAAAAGTCAGATCAGACCAAAAATGGAATAGTGATTACATATCTTGGATGAAGATGCCCAATCCTCTCTTTCCACCCTTGACACAGTTAATAAGCGTTTATGCGTCCTTGTAGGCGATGAATTAATTTCCCCCCTCTACAACTACTTTCTTACACACATAACGTTGCAAGCTTATCGCTATTTGAATTGAAATGTAACTCATCATAACATTTTTTCCTTAATTCTACCAGTTCAAACCTTTACAATCAAGATCCGCCATGTTACGCACACGGGGATGAATCATCCTCATTCTCGTTGTATTTCATTAGTAAGGAGTTTCATTCTTCATTCTTTGCTGCTTTGTGAAACAGACTCCCGAAATGATGCTCCCCCAACCACTATAATCTTAACCTGTCCAAGTCTAGTGCAAGTCGTTATCTATTCTACATATCCTCATAACTTACAATTCTTATGTCCATGAAACGACCTCATTTATTTTTATTCCATTTATTTTTTTATTTATTTACTTCATTAGGTTGCGGACTTATTGACGAAACTATGTTAGTGATTATGGATTTTTTTTTTACCTAATTCCTTTCTTTAAACACTATCTTTAAATCGCCTTCTGTTGTAATTTCAAGTGTAAATGAATTGATTTACAGAAGTGGGAAATTTTAACAGACAATATAGATGAATACAATCGAGGGCCGTTAATTGAGACGAAACGCCGAAAGCCTGTCACAGATGTAATGCTACTTTGTAGATATATTATTATTATAAATAAATAAAATATAAAATAATAAATAATAATAAAATAAATTAATTAAAAATAATAAAAATACTCCCAGCATACAACAAAAACTGTTCCTACCGGAAATACGGACATCCCGCCAAAAGACGTTAAATTCAACCTTTTCACCACGAACCTTGGTACAGGCAACACGTGTCCGACTTCTCTGTGGGATATGACTTGTAATACTACGGAGTAAATTCTCCCTTTTATCACATGTATCATGAAACAATTGCAACCTAAAAAATACACATACCAATACACACAAAAAATATAAATAAATTGTATGAAATTAACATACAATTTGCCATGCTTTTCCTGTTATTTCTGTACGTTTTATTTCCTGTCAAGTATGATTTATCTCCGTGAATACGAGGCTCGTTTCTGCTACTATGATGTGAATGAATCCCCACAACTTCCATGGAAAATACTCAGACGAACTACCTCCCATAGTTCAACCAGTTCTAACCTTCACGGCTAGGATCCGCATTGCTATGCGCATCGTAGTGAACCACTCTAATTCCCTCCTTATTCGATTGGTGAGACTGGGATGTAAGTTCCACTCGAGCAGTTTCTTCCCGCGAACCACTGCTCTGTAGAACTGACTCACAAGAGGATGTTTTTCCCAATCTCTACAATCTTTACCTGTTCAGTGATTGGGAAAACAAAACAAAAACAAAACGCTATTAAAAGCATAAAAATACAATTTTTATAGTAAAATTACCAGCAATACATTTTTGTATTGTAAGATGACCAACAGTAGCTATTAATAGTAAAATTTTGTCCACTAAAATACTTAATAAAATATTTCGTCATGATTTAGATAGATGCCACCGAAATATCGTGCGGACGTAGTAGAAGACATATCACGTGGCTTTTAGGGCCAATAAATAATATAATTCTGGAGCTGATGTTCTTATGAAAAAGTGTATAAAAATCCCTAAGTCCAGCCTCAAGCATGTGACGCACAGATGTCACCAAGGTCCAGGTCAATCTAATTGCTTAACTTCAAGACCCCATTTATGTCCACACACAACACTACAAAGAGATCGCTTCCGACTATGGCACCACAGTTCACAGTAAGAACTAAATTCTAACTATCCCCCATTACTACTAAGCACGTATACACATAATGACCTTATAGAATCGTCCATGTTTGTCTACTCACCCCCGTTAAAAATAGACTCTTCTATAAAAATTAGCTTTGACCAATCAACACCACACATTGTGAAACTCGGCTTGTTATTGGTCGAGACTCCAGAATGTGTATCCATGATCAAAAATCTGTTTTTCCCGCCAGGCTCCTGGGAGCCTATTTTGGTTTCCCAAAACAAATAAAAGGGCGAATTTCAGTCCAATTCACCAGTCAGTAATTCGGACGACCGGCTGATCGGTTGAACTCTCTGCCTTCGGGCGAGGAGGAACCCGAAGGAGGCTACGCCGAAGGGCGGATACTCTTACGGGGAGGTAAACCGAACCTGAACCCGTTTATACGGGTTCAATAGGCATATTTTTGGCCGAGCCCACGGGCTCGGAGATCCCACGTTAAAAAGGCCTTGTGCCACATGACGCCCTCGTGGGAGGGGGTTACTGAATATCGTCAGTAATTCGCCTTCAGAGAGATTCCACACAGATCCACGCGTGTCTACATTATGACTTGACAACTTTTCGCGCGTCAACTCCTGACTCAATTACCAACATCTTTTTATCTCTCTAAACCCCCATTACAGCTTTCTTAAAAAGTGTTAATTATACTACGAAACAGAAATTGTAATGTTAGCATAAGACAAAAGAAAATACAGTCCAGGGTGAACAACTCTGTCAGAACAAGGTTAACAAATTCAACTTAAATCTCACATACATTATTTTCAAATTTACTTCTCGATAAATTTTCCCTTCGTATTACAATGTGAACATTTTCTCAACAATTGGACATTGCTGAACTTTAATTCATTTAATATCCTTGATGCAAACTTCGTCAACTTGCATAACATCAATACACAACCTTTTCTTTATTTGTAAAAATTGTACAGTGTAACCCGGATATAAGAGAGTTGTCGGGACCGGAGAAGAAGTCTCTTATATCCGGGTTTGGTCTATTTTATATACATTAACACAGGCTCTAATTTGGGACCAGAAAAAATTTCTGTTATATCCGGGTTTCTTATACCCGGGTTACACTGTATATAAATGTTCGATATTTTCTAGTTGAATGCACATCTACCGTTGTGTCTTATTCATTTTTACATTGAGTTTTATTCGACTTATACGCCTATGCTTTTATTTGTTGTGATTCATGTGAAGAACATGCTTTCAAACTCATCACGCTAGCAACTAAAACCTTCTGATTTCACACTCGATTCATAGCGATCCCAACAACCTTTTCACACAAATATAACATTTCATCGTTCTCGTATACGTACACAAATACAATTTATATTCTTTTCCACAACCAAAACAAAAAGACATTACTTTCAATCTATAACCAGCTTCTTGTATTCTTGTCGTTATATTAATGTTTATTTGGTGATACTGTCGGGTTATTTCCCCCTGTTTTCCGAAACCGTTACTAGGGGTCGCTCTCCAGCACTATACTCGGTGATATCTTTTCTCGTTCTCTTCTTACTTGTCCGCTAATACAAGTAAATTTCTTGCGGAAGAACGTGATCCCCTTTTTGGGGACACGCATGAACATTACACACACATTTAATCACTTCATGACTAAAAACATTCCACGTTCATTTGTTACACACAAATCATTGTTTTTATCACTTGTAAACCTTTGTTTGTTAATTGTTTCTACATTTATACCGGTTCTTGTTGTTTCTTTATATATGTCGGAGTTAATTCCTCCTTAATTTCATCATTGTCACGAGGGGTCGCTCTCCCTACATTATAAATACTGGGCAATTTATTGCCTCGTTCTTGCATTTCAGCGAACACAAGTGTGATCTCTCGCTGAAAACTGCGTTTTGCCCACTTGTGGGAAAACGCTAGGAAACACACATACACGTACGTACGAACTTTCACCAATATACAAACTCTTTACGTTCACACACACACAAATGTTGATGTCTTTGTCACTTGTAAATTTGTTGTTTAATACATATACTTGTTGACATATATATTTCGGTCTTGTTTGTTTTCTTTACATCATCGGTTGGACTCAACTTGAGTCCGCCATGTTCTTGTAGTTAGACCTTCTTCTAGCAGGAAATAAACGCATGTGTTTCTAATTTAATAGCACTTAAACCCACGGTTCTCTACACATATCTTTAAGGTAGACTCCTGTTCTATGTTTGCTGTGAGCATTTCAGGGGACACGCGTGTTTATCTCACAACGCGTACGCACGGCTCTCGACTAGACTACGTTATTTTTTTTCAACTGGATTTTATTCTATCAATGGAAATCGTGGGATTACTCTAAACGGCCGAATTACGAGCAGACCTGCAACAATATTTTGTTATTGTATCGAATCCCGACACTCCAAATTTTGACATTTTACAAAAACCCGAGTAGAAAAATTTTTACAAAATGGCCAGCAATATAGTCTTATAGAATCACCAACAAAATATTTTATCTGTAGTTGAAGGTGGATCTAGGAATGTTGCATGAATATTTAGAATTGTGCTGCAAATAAAATATGCAATATCCACAAACATAAGTTATAAGAAATGGCCAAATGGTAACGATATTCAATCACGACAAAAAAATAAATGTTTGAAACAACAGATTAAATTTTATATACACAATTTACAATTTCTTTGTAATGATGTGTGCAAAGGTATATTTTAGAGAAAAAGTTCTTTGCTGTTTCGGAAATGTTCAATGTCTAAAAGTTGTCTGCCTTTGATTAAAACGGTTGAATTTAATTTAGACAAAAGATTTTTTATGAAATATATTGAGTGAAAAAGTTTGTTGTGTAAATTTTTCTAATCTCTCATAAAGGAAATTTGTTTCTTTGGCGGCACATAATTCCCGTGTGTATCTTTCGCGTGTGTGAGTCTCAAATGCGACGAAAATTCGTTTACTATTTCTATTTATAGTTTTCTTAACAATGAAATCGGCTCAACGGGGCTTGGTAGCTGTTGCGAATTTTTCTGAGAAATGCGTGGGCGAATGTTGTATTTTTTATTTTTTTACCCAATAGGATTTCTTGAAAGATTTAAATTAAGGATGAATTTGAGAAAGATTTTTTTATTGTGGTTGAGCCTATTTTTGCACAAATTTTGACTGTTTTGTTATGAAAATTTCTCGAAGCTTATTTTTATTTAACAACCAATGAAATTCAAGAAAACGTTTACAATTGAAATGAGGGTTACTAAAAAGGCATAAAATTTTGTTCAAAATATTTAGATTTCGGCATTAAATAACCTCTATCGGTTAATATGCAAGTAAACTGAATCAACTAACCAGCCGAGAAAAAAAAAAAAGGAAGAGTTAAAGAATGTTCTTTTTGGCGCCAACAGAAGCTGACTTCTGATTGGCTGATAGAATGCATGGGTGTAAAGTAAATGAAGATAACTCTATTCCCATTATAATTATTAATATTTCCATTGCCCATCAACTTTTTGCTATGTTCACATTTTTTCCATAAATTTTGCTATTTGCATTCAAAAAAGTTCGAAGAATTTTCTTTCATAAAAAAGTAAAAAAAATTTTTTTTTTAAATAAGCGGACATTTAGCGTATAAAGAACAACTACTTGTTTCTTGCTGACAACACACACACACATTGGACACGATTTTCAAATTTCCTGCCTTTTACAAGCTTTGGGGTCACATACCTAGAGTAGATAATCGGAAACATCACACAATTATCCCTGTCCTTAGAAATGCCAGGAAACAAGATAAATACATCGAAAAATTAGGTTTTGGGGTCGTACTTTCAGTTGAACGTACAAAGCTGCGTTTGAGAATAGGTAATTAAAGGGATAAAAAAAAAAAAAGATACAGAGTGCGCATGCGCATTTACAAACATTTTAGTCTTACCGTATAAAACTCGAGTATACTGCAAGCTTTTATGATCAGTTTTTTTTTTTTACGCAAATAATAGGGGCTCGCACTATACACAGGTATTTCTAAGGTGCTTTTTGACTGAGAGGTTGATCAATTAACAAATTAAAAGTCTGGATGCCGGCGACATCAGTAGCATTAGTGATTAAACCACTTAACATGATGAACATTGAAGTTGCCAAACACAGAGATATTTGCAGATGAATGTAGAGAGAGAGAAAGAGAGGCTTATCTATACTGTCAAATATTCTGTCTAACAAACAGCAGTCCGGGGAATAAGGAGGACACTAAAGGAAGACATAACAGTAATATCATTGGCCTAGATCTGAACGTTTCGAATTCAGTCACTTTCCCATCACTGAAAAGTTGCCTCCCTTTGTCTTTTCTATACATACTTTCATGGTAATTGTTCAGACAGGCTCTTTGCTATGGTGCCTGGACTCTTAGAATTTAAGCGCAGTCCTAGACTCATCAATTTACAGTTGAACTGGCTAGATATAACCATAAATTCTATGCTGTTTCTTTTCTCGCTTATAGAACAACGTTCTGACTCCATGATTTCCAGCCAACTTTAATTTGCAATAATTTAAATGCAATGTCAATAGCTATCTACTGTCCTCCTGATTACTCTTCCTCTGTTCTGGCTCTTTAGCAATGTTCCTGTTTCAAACTCTTCTATGCTCAGTAACCCCTCGTGTCTCAGTGGATTTACTGCTTTGCTTGGGGTGAACTTGATTATATACATATATATATATAAATCAAACAATAACGGACTTTACTTAGAAGTTTTCATACAGCAAGGGCGGACTATCATTATTGTTTCGTCCGTTGTTTGATTTATTGAAATTGTCATCTTTGATAATGGCTTATGTAAGCCGAAAGCTTAGATTGGATTTAAACATATATCAATATGGTGTTTTCCTTTTGTCTTTCAACGATAATGTGATTAAGCTTGTCGGAGTTAGCTCCTTCTTATTTCCTTAATCTTTCAACAGGGGTCTTCCCTGTCTATAAATACTGGCTGACCCTTCGCCTCTTCTTTTTCTCTCAGGCCTTTGGGCCGCCACCTTGAGGCAAATCTTTTTCCTCGGGCTTTCAGCCTTACCGCCTCGCAGATGTGAACGCTCATAGATACAGCGTTTCCCAAATTCTGGGAACACGCTAAGAACAATACGAGTACGTACGAACACTCAACACAATACACACATAATATTCACCACACACACTCTGTCCATGTAACTGTCCATGTAACTTGTAACCTTTCTTGTTATTAATACATATATTTGTTTACATATATTTATCGGTCTTGTGTTTGTTTTTCTTTGCCTTTCTTTGGACCTAATTAAAGTCCAACTTTCTCATGTAGTTGGACCGGCTAGCAGGAAAATCTTAACTCACGTGTCTACTTCTACTCAACATCGCCGACACGGTCCGCTACAAGCTTATCAGACAACATGAAAGGAACTTACTTAAAATAAATAGACAAAACTTGTGTATATTATTTAATGAAACGTATATATATATATATATATATATATATATATAATGTAAAAGACAACAGAAAAACTGTATTATTAGCCGATGCGTTTCGTCCAATTTGGATTTTTCAAGGCAAAAACGAAATGAATTTATTAAAACGAAAGTAACAACAAACCAAAATGTCTTTAGCAACTGGAAGAATTTATATATATATATATATATATATATATATATATATATATATATATAAGCTTCATTAAATATGACAGACAAGGTGCTTTGATTAAGACATTTGGAAATTTTTTTATAATTTATCTACGGAAAAGAAAAAATAAGATCATATGAGAATTTATATAAAAAATTAACCAAAGCACCTTGTCTGTCATATGTAATGAAGCTAGCACCAAAGAAAGATTGCTGCCTAAGCACCCAATGTATATTGTTTGTGGGGTGTTTTTTTTTGGGGGGGTTGTGTTATGCAAAACAGGGAGTAGAAATAATCAGATATTAGTGTGTTATTTCGACTTGAGCATTGATAAACCTGATCTCTGGTTGATATCAAAGGAGATAGGATCTAAGAATCGGCCTGCTACTGCATCTGTTTGACATATATTCACATTCTGAAAGCTAATTTCAGCGCGTCGTTCTGTAAGATTACTATACTATTACTGCAATGGGAATCAAGAAACTGCCTCAAAGATGGTAAAAGGTAGTGGAATAAAATGGTGAATATCTGATTTTTTTTTCATATACTAATGTTCACCCAGTACAAGGCCTGAGAGCCACTGGTGTTGTACGACCGTAAGAAAAAAGCAAGAAGTGAAATTCATGGATGCAGGAAAGATAACAGCCCTTATTGTTGATTATAGATTCGAAGAGTTTGATGGAGACACTAAGGTGGCTAATGTATCGATATTGCAACAGACATGAGCGCTCGTCCGCATTCTTAAAGACAAGCCAAACAGGTCTGGGAAACATCTCTCATTCAGGGAATGGACAAACTGAACAGAACTGGGTTGATATCTGTTGAAACTTGACTAAGGCATGGAATAATAATGCAACACAAAAGGTACTTAGAACAAAATGTATTGAAACAAGAAAGTGTACACAATATTTACATATAGTCTTTTGTATATTCCTGGTAAGACCGTTCCTGGAGAATGTGTTGACTTAGTCGCAGTCGGGCAGAGTCTCTGGTTGAATCTCTTGATTCCTCTCTCTCTTCCCGGTACCAACCATATTTATATGGTCGGTACTCCACTATGCAAATTAGGTGGATCCTACCACAACATTATGCTTAAGAACAAACACTGGGATTTTGTCCGGACCGTTGGAAATTTTCCGCATCGTGATAGAGATATTGCACAATTTGTTTTTTGTTTTTGAATTTCTCTCTCTCTCTCTCTCTCTCTCTCTCTCTCTCTCTCTCTCTCTCTCTCTCTAAGGAGGGGAGAAGTCAGGTAATTCATTGCAAAGACTCTTGCCTTGTCATATAAAGATGTAATAATTCCAGTTGCTTTTATTTGAACATATCTAGATACATTATTTACATTATTCGGACTATTGTCCTCATCTTTGTCGCCATATTTATTACAACGTTTCGGCCTTCTTCAGGTGGTTGGAATGTCGAACTGAACCCTTTATTTCGCTCACTGGGGTAGACCTAGTTCCACATGCCATGTTTAATGGATGTCAGTTATCAGTTATATTCTGTTAATTTCCCTAGGAAAGTTCTCGACTGCCTTAACCGGGTATTGAACTCACACTCTTTTGGGTCCTGTCACTGGATCTAACTAAGGCCTTTGTCCACTGTACCATGTGTCCTTGAGGACATCTGTGTATGAATTTCTGGGTATTATAAACCTAATGTCTTCAGCAACCACTTTTTAACAGTGCTCATATTGAGAGAAATAAAGGGTTCAGTTCGACATTCTAACCACCTGAAGAAGGCCGGAGCGTATAACGGCCGAAACGTTGTAATAAATATGGCGACAAAGATGAGGGCAATAGTCCGAATAATGTAAATAATGTACATAATACCTCATCTCAGAAATATAGACAAATATCTAGATACCTTTTTAAATTTCATTATCAGCAATATATTTCGTTTAGGTTTTGGCGTTGAAAGTTATCCCGGACCAAGTTCTTCGGTCGGGATGCTTTCAATACATTTCTTATAGGTAGTTACTGTATACCTGAAGCCATCTAGTTATCTGGTCTTCGCAGTGTCTACTGCTCCCTAGAGTTCATTTTTGTACCTGTGAGTTCGTATAAATAGCACTGTCATCTTCTCCAGCCTAAGCCATCATCTTGGTTGAGCAAGGATTCACTACCTGTCCAATTAAGAATCCAGTGCAAGAACTCAAAAGAAAAATGAAGAAATAAATAACTCTCTTAGCTCAGAAGCAGGCAAATGTATCACGTATCTGTTAGTATTAAATTTTAAATTTATTGTATTTTTGTACCTACGTCTAGTTTTGAAATTGTGTGAATAATAAACTTCTAATAAACACCAGTAAAAGGGAATTAGTCTTCGCTTATAGCTAAGAGGGACACAGACTCTTTTGTCCAAGAGAGACATTTTTCTCTGTTGAGCAGGAAGAAAGGGACAAGTGCTTAACTTATAAATGCTCACCGTCACAATTTTTGGTGACAGTAAGCATTGAGTCTTGAGTGGATCTTGGGCCTTGTATTGGGTATGCAATAAAAGTAACGATAAAGTACATCCGGCAGCAAGACCTCTGATCGGGAAGTTCGGAGTAGCGTGGAAACACCTATTAGCTGGTGTTGTTACCAGGTCCACTCTGACCCGGGTGGCAGCAACTGTTAGGGTCCCAGCTATGGGTAAATAGTAAACACCCCTCCAAAAAAATCAACAATACATATTTTCTAATAAAGTAAGTAACAGTACATTTTTATAGCAAAATGACAATCAATACAACAATAAAAATATATAGAAATACATTTGTATAGTAAAATTACCAATAATACATTTGACTATATTTCTAAGACAGAGTATTGTGACTATACTATTCATATTGTTCGGACTGTTGTCCTCATCTTTATTGTCATATACACAACGTTTCGGCCATTGTACACTCTGGCCTTCTTCAGGATCTGTCTATATTTGTAAGATGAGGTGTTGTAACTATTTACACTGTTTACGTTGTTTGGACTGATGCTTTCATCTTTATTGTCATATTCACGACATTTCGGCCGTTGTACTCTCCGGCCTTCTTCGGGTGATATACATCGGAATTTCGAACCGAACCCTTTATTTAGTCTACCGGGGTAGAACTAGTTCCACGTGCCATGCCTCTTCTGGATATCTCAGTTTACAGTTATTTTCCTTTAAGTAACACAACTCTCCAAGTTTTTGTTCAAAGTTTTTTTGTTGTGGCCAGGTATTGAACTCACACCTCTTTAGGTCAAGTCACACCTGATTTATTTCAACCAACGCTTTTATCAACTGAGCCATGTGTTCTTTTATGCAAGGGCCAAGCATCGTCAGAACATTTTCCATGGAAATAGCGTGATGGCTGGCGATGTTGCGTCGGCGGGGAAGGACTGTAAGATTGAAAATATTTCATCACCCACAAGGCGGCGTAAACGCTATTTAACTTTGTCAAAGCTGGAAAGGACGGGGGTATGCAGCTCCAGTCCAGATATAATAGCAATACTCCGTCTTTGTCCTAACCTGAAGCTTGTAAAGATAGAGCAAGGGCTAATGGCACAGGCAGTAAAGAGTTTAGCAAACTTGAATGTAAATTCTGTGATTTTCTTAAATTCTTCTTTCATGTGCCGTGTCCCTTCGTTGGCGATTATGGCTCTCCAAAACTTCCTGTCGTTTGTAACTCTTAATAAATTTTGTCATTTTGTTTTCTCTCTCTCTCTCCCAAACCTTGCTCCGCCATCTACAGGGTGCCCAGTAAAAAAAAAAGCGTAAATTCTTAAAGACGTGAGACAACCGTTGAAAACTGGTGACGACTGATGTGACTAAAAGGAAGAATTTCTGCACATTTCGTCAATCCTCAAATCGAATGTTCTTTGAAAATCCCGATAACTTGACGCTCAAAATCAGTGAGTTGTTTAACCATACGAGAAGAGCAGAACGAAAGACGTTTTTTGTCTGTAAATAACCTTTAAATAACAACTCAAAAGATCGAGCAGCAATTAACCAATCGTAAAAGAACCAATCAGAGTTAAGCAATAACGCGAGAGTCAAATGATTATTAAAGGTCATGGAAATTCAAGAAATTTATTCAAGATTGTTTAAGGTCAATTATTCCTGAAAGATAAAACAATGATAATAAATATTCCGCTTTTTTACTGGGCACTCAAGCTCGGTAGGTGAGTTATGTGTGTGTGTTTTTTTTGTTTTTTTTTTTTTTTGTATCCCCTTGACTTCAATCTGTCCTGTGAGTGACAAATTTTCCAAGTCCTCTTTCCTCATTATGTGCTTTCAAAATTTTAATTGTCTCTTCCTGATGTAAAGTATATGATTCCTTTTTGTTTCCATTATCTTTAAAACCTCGTCATTTGTCACATGTTCGGTTCTTGATATTCTCAACATCCTTCTGTAGAATCATATTTCTGCTTCTTCGAGTCTCTTCTTCATCTATGAGGAGATTATCCAGTATTCACTGCCATATAGGAGGACTGATATTACATAACAGTTCAGTACTTTTTTCTTTGTTTCTAACGTTCTTTTTCAAATGACACTTTTTAGCCTAAAACCTAATTATATCTAATTCAATCATACATCAAGAAGAAAATACATATGTTATTGGCGGTGGTGACAGTGATGATGGTGGCGGCGGATGGGGGCTATGATGACGAGTTTAGAAGAAAAAAAATGGCTACGCTATCTTATAGCTCCATGCCTTGCATACAACAACATTGCTGACATTTTAATACTGGTGCGTACGCACGCCCTTAGAGTTGCGCATCTAGACAAGCTTTTTAATAAACAGACACGGACACACATGTAAACAAATACACACACCCAGGCACGTGAACAAAACACACACACACACACACATGCGCGCGAGAGAGAGGGAGAGAGAGAGAGCACATGGCTGGAAAAAAATGTTCTAACGTGAGATTACAAGTCCGCATTACGCCCGTGCTGCATGCGTGCAAATGTACGCAACT
This sequence comes from Acanthosepion pharaonis, assembly GCA_903632075.3. Lineage (NCBI taxonomy): Eukaryota > Metazoa > Mollusca > Cephalopoda > Sepiida > Sepiidae > Acanthosepion > Acanthosepion pharaonis. The sequence continues at coordinate 265,541 of CAHIKZ030002999.1, read as the reverse complement.
GCCTTGTAATGTCAAGGCTCTTTGCAAAACAATCCTTAGCCGAACTGAAAACTGTGACAAAACAAAAAACGGGGATTGGAGTCAACTGCCTGGTTTAAATGAATATTCGAGATCGTTTTCAAGGGTACTGAAGGACAAAGCTTTAATGCATGTATTGTACAGTAAGACTTCAGTATCAACGGAATCGACAACCGCGGTTTAACTTATCTGCAGTTAGCCTCTTGCAGATTTGAAGCAACCCGCGACACAAAAAAGGCGAAAAAGGTGTTTAAATATAAAAAAAATATTTGGGTGCTACTATAGTATGGTATCTACCGTCCATTTTCTACTATGCTATATCTACCGTAGTCCGTCTTCTATCTTCTTGAATTCCTTTCGTATTTTGTCGTTTCTTTAATCCCCCTCTATACTCAGTCTTTTCCCTTACTTTCACTTCTTGTAACCCCCTGCGTACTAGTGGCATTCCCGCCTTGCTTGGCGTGAAATGATTAAAAAAAAATAAAAAAATAAAAACAAAACTAAACGTAGTAAATTATGAAACAGAAATACTGTTTTTCCATTTTCCACTATATTATCTACCGTACATGTTAGCTACAATCCGTTTTCTGTCATACTATGATATCCACCATCCATTTTCTACTATACTATGTTATCCACCATGCCGCCTGTGGGAGCGAGGCTGATGGGTGGAGAATAATTGGTCGCCCACAAGGGCTCATATTCCATCGATAAGTTCCACTCTAACAACTTCTTCCACTGCTCTGTGGAACCAACTCCCAAGAGGATGCTTCCTCGATCACTTGTGCAATGTTAGCATCAACAGTTATCTTCCACTCTTATCCACACAAAATGCCCCTTAGCGTAACCCTCTGCTTCGAGTGGCTCCCGAGCCTTGTAAAGAGTGACCCTTGCGGTAAAAAAGAAAAAAAAAACAGTACAGACTACCATACATATTTTATTAGTAGCAACACTTAGTATTAGTAGCCTAGTGGACTCAGGCTCACCTGACTCCCTACCCTGCTGGTACAGCACTCGATCGACTCCCATCCTTAATGCTATAACAGTGAAAGTGTAGTAAGAAAAATTATAGTACTTCTGTTTCATAATTTACTAGGCTTAGTTTAGTTTTGTTTTGTTTGTTTTTTGGGGTTTTTTTTAGCATTTCACGCCAAGTAAGGCGGGAATGCCACTAGTATGCAGGGGGTTACAGGGAGTGAAAGTAAGAGAAAAGACTGAGTATAGCGGGGGATTAAAGTAACGACAAAATACGAAAGGAATTCAAGAAGATAGAAGATAGCGATTGACGTTGCATTTAAATTTATGTATGTATTTATGTTGTGGATTCCGAGATGAAATGAATCCGGTCTCAAAGGAATGACAAACGCAGGAATGAAATATAGCAAATAAATGTATTGACGTAATAATACAATTGGTAATACGGTTAGTAGATCCAGAAATGCGGTTAGTAGCAATAATAATATACAGTCTGGGAAATTCAGTATCGAATTATGACTTCCTTCTGAGTCTACGTGCTCACAACTGTGACTCCTACAAAGCGGTTACCTCACACACTTACTTTCGACTTCCGGGTATTCACCGGCAGTAGTACAAGTACACACTGGTCGAGTCCACTTGTATGAAAAAAGGGGTGGACCTCATAACAATTTATCAGAGAAGCAAGTAAACGGAGGGGAGTTCCACAGGCGGGAAGTACGAGAAAATAAATTTTTGGTGTAGAAGTAGCGTTTACATTTACCATTTACCTATTTCAACAGTAAACGGGCTGGAGCAAGATGCCAGCCGAGTGGAACGCTTAAATTCATGCAGTTTGGAAAACAGACAAAAAAGCTCGTCAGAGCAGTAATGATGAAAATATTTGTAGAAAAGACAGAGGGAAGCCACGTCACGTCGCTGAGAAAGTAACTGAAGTCGAAATTCTAAGTCAGGATCGATCACATTTCAGAACATTCTTTGGATTTTGTTAAGAACCTCAAGATGAATAGCAGGAACACCAGACCAAATGTGGCAGAAGTATTCAATGCACAGACGAATTGTAGATTTGTAAATGTGCAAGATTAACTCTGACGAGAAAGATTTTCTGGCACGACACACTAACCCAACTTTCCTTGCTGTAGATGCAGCTGTTGATTCGATGTACTCGCTCCACTTCAAGTCAGTTGAAAACGTGAGGCCAAGAAGGTACAGTGTTGCTCTCCAAGAGTCTAGCATCAGCTATGATGATGGCAAGCAGAAATGTTTCTCTGTGGTGTTTAAATGAGAGAAATATTTTTCAAATTTACAAGCCATTTCTTGCCCCATTTAACCACTGATTGGTTTGATACAGTCAAAAAAAATATGGTGGTACCCAATAAGGATTGAAACTATTACTTAATCATAAGTCAACCAGACTAGCTTGCTAACCATTAGCCCATACTTAAGCACCTTGTATACCATAATAATGATTGCATCAAATGTATACAATATGCATGAAAATGTAAAAACTATTAGGAAGGCAGTAGATTTTCTTTCAGTAATAAAAAGAAAAATAAAACTTCAGAATTTAGAAGTATAAAAAATATTATGCCTAAAGTAGATTGTATAATTTTTAAGAAATTATAAATCAAGTAATCATACCCATTATTTGTGCAGTAGTGCAATGGATATCAACTCGAAATTACATTTCGGTAGAGCGGAGTTCGAATTCCAGTCGAGTTCGTTAGATTCACTTACGCACAAATACCCTTGGGAACTGTATGAATCCATCCCTTCCCCACCCAGCTATGGGTTAAATCGCAATGTAGACAGGATTCTATAGTCTTAGTTGGCAATCAGTCTACCGCTTTCAAATTTTTGAGCATTTAGTTTTAATGATTTTCTGAATAAAATCTACAGAAATAACCTAATTTCCACAGGTTTTTTACTTACAAACTGCCTTTTAAAAATTTTACGTTTTCAAGAATAAATCCAAATAAAGTTGATGTCTTTTATGTATTAGATTGTGGAATCTTCCACATTAGCCTTTCGGAAAAGATGTATTCTTCCCTAAAAAAGCCTTAACCAATCACCACTTCGTTTCAGTAAAAATTAAATCTTCTATTGGTTTAAGAAACACTAAACTGTAGCAAAGTCGAAACAGATCATTTTCCCCGCCGAGCTCCCCGGAGCCGATTTTTAAACACCAAAGTCTATATAAACAACCGCATGACTCAATTCAAGTCAGTCAGTCATCGAGTTTCGTGAGATGCTACCAAACTCCACGCGTGTCAATTCACTGACTCAACATAACTTCAAAATTTTCAACAAACTCAACACAGCACTCAATCGACCATTGTCCGCGTGGTAATCAAATTACAATTGACTTAAAAAAGTGAACGTTTTCACTACACAAACAGTAATTGTACAATTCATCAATTTAGCCAAATAGTTAAAGGAAAACAACTCTTCACAACTTAAATTCTAACTAACAAGTAACACACGCATACACACTATTATTTGAACGAACACATTTGAGATTTTTCCTTGCAGAAACGAAATTATTTTAATTTCACTAACAAATAAAAACCATTAACTTTTATTGACCAAATTTCTGCATGGACATTCTTCATAACCTTGTCTCAATTGCCACAATCAACAAACATTCTGTTATCCTCGCATGTATATCTATTGCATATATAAAAAAAACTCTTTATTGTTGGATCTCTAACCACTGTGTTTTAGTAATTTCTTGCAATGTAAATTGTCCTTATAGTCTTTATTTGATCTACTTGTGGGATAATGCATAATAAGCACGCATAATCTTTGCTTTACATAAATTACCTTCTGATACATTTTCACTCAGCTACAACCCGCAACAAGATACATTGAATGGAAAATATATTAAAACCAGAATTCTAATTATTAATCACCATAAGCAAAATATGCAATCTTTGACTGTATTCGATTAAATAAAAAAAACTCTGTAAAAATATTGTACAAGATTACAAAAAAGGCTACTCAATCAAGATTTGTTAGATCATAATTAATAAAAACCCAAAATAAATAAAAGTGTATATACAGTGTAACCCGGATATAAGAGAGATTTTCTCTGGTCCCAAATTAGAGCCCATACACTAGTGTAACCCGGATATAAGAGAGTTGTCGGGACCGGAGAAGAAGTCTCTTATATCTGGGTTTCTCTTATATCCGGGTTTGGTCTATTTTGTTTAGGTAAGTATGGGCTCTAATTTGGGACTAGAGAAAATCTCTCTTATATCCGGGTTTCTTATATCCGGGTTACACTGTAGTAATAATGCATTTTGTCCGTATACAATTTGTAAAGATTCAGTAAATTATTTATGTAAGTCTTTCACTGAAAACGGAATGAAGTTGCAACGTTACGATTTTGAACCTAAACTTAATCTTTAAACTCGTCTCATCAAAAAAGAAAAAAAAAACGGTAACTATTTGTAAAAAAAGTATTTTGTGTCGTTATTTATCATGTGAAATCCCAATTTTCAAATACGACAGTTCCAAAATAAATCTGCCGTAATGCCTAGAGGATATGGATTTATACCGAAGCCTTCTTTTTTCCATATTTGGCCACCATTTTGCTTAAAGTTTATATTTTTTTCATTTCAAATGAAAACTTTGAAATTTCCCAACATATTTTAGTGAAATTTTCACTTTCAAAAATTGTAGTTTGTAATTGAAGTTTAGATATATGGAAAAATAGAAGGCGTCAGTTTAAAAAATGGCACCCGGAGGATACGAGTTTATTTGTAATATATTTCAAATGCTTTCTGCACATGTATTACATTTTACTCCTGTAATCTATGTATATACGCACACACTTCAATTAGGCCTGCAGTCTTCCTTTGCCGACAAGTCTTGTCTGTTACAAGTCACAAAACGTGAAGCAGAGGACTTGATAAACCTTTATTTGGAAGACATAATTATAGGTTGAGTTCATAGAGGTAGATTAAAAGAATTCCTTCTACTTTCTATTTGGGGGTTTGAAGTTGTCTAGGCTAAGTTTACTTGTCTTTTTTTTTCCTTGTCCTGTAGTGGAATGTCTGGTTCGGGTCGTGAGTGGTGGGGTCCAATCACCTGTTTAACCTCTCTAACTTCAAACCCGTTCAGACAAAGCAATCTTTTCTTTCTTTTTTTTTAAACAAAGAGTCTCTATAAAGAACTTATACACAAAAAACACAAATAACAATTCCAAGTCATCGTTATTTGACTTTAAATCCATAAGCGTGTTTTCACTGAAATATGTCGGAACATTTCCAAATTTATATCTGAAATTAAGGATAATATATTTAAAGAAATAGATCTTAAAAGACACATTTTCTTGAATAAAACGGCCAATGAAAGTTAATTTTACTGTTTAAAGAAAAACAGAGATGTCTAATCAAACAGATGTAGCCACTAAATGCAACATTTCGCTCTTATATTGTAGGAGTTACCTCTTCCTTAGTTCCCTAATTCTTCAACAGGGGTCTCTCTCCCCATGCTATAAATACCGGGCGACCTCTTGCCTCGATCTCTTTTTCCTTCAGGCCTTGTGCCGCATTCCACCTCGCATGGAGGTGAGGTAAATCTCTTTTTCTTCTTCATTTCAGCGACAAGATGTAAGCTCTTAGAAGATCATCGTTTCCCATTTCTGGAAACCGCTATGAACATTACAAACATTCACCAAAAATACACACAATGTTATGTCTATGTGCTTTGTAATTTGCTTAATATATATTTGTTGATATCTGTCTTGTTTGTCTTCTTTCATCTTCGGTTGGACAAATTAAGTCCGCCAATTTTTATGTAGTTGGATCTTTTAATATTCTACCAGGAGTTACACACGTGTTTCTCATACAACAACACATAAATACACACACGGTTCTCTACAATATATATATATATATATATATATATATATATATATATATATATATAACGTTTAAGCAAATAAATTGAAATATATACAAGAATACAAGCGAATCAAGATAAACAAAAGTAGATAAAAAATTAAATAAAAAAATAAGTGAATCCAAACCAATAAATAAGTAAATAAATTAAATAAATAATAAACAAATTAACAAACCACGAACGCAAACATAAAGACGAGTAAACGTAATAAAAACAACCAACAAATAAAATAATCAACAACAAACAATACTATATATGAAGATGGTCTAGATGAGATCGAAAGTACTTGGGCAAATAAAAATTATTTGAAAAATAATTTTGGGTTTTTCTCAATCGATTTTCTTTTCTACAGCTACCAAGAAATTAATTCCTGGACTTGAAAGGATTAAAAAAACTAAAATAAATAGGCATGATACGTCTAAATTATTTAACCAAAAACACACACACACGCACATATATATATAGGCAGCATTTTTTCATTGATGCATGTTTCATTAAATAACATAGACAAGTTTTATCTATTTATTTTATGCAAATTCCTTTCATATCGTCTGAAAAGCTTAATAACATTATCATTCAAAGACAAAAGAAAATCACCATATTGATACATGTTTCTAATCCTATCTAAGCTTTCAGCTTACATAAGCCATCATCAAAGATGACAATAACATTACAATGTATTAAAAAATACGCGGACATGGCAATAATGATAGTCTGCTTTTTGTTTGCATGGAAGATTTCGAAGCAACGAGAAACTCGTGCATATAAGACGCTGGAAGTGAAAATCGCACCGCGGCTCATGACGTCACACATGATCTTTCGTCTTTCAATGATAATGTTATTAAGCTTATCAGACGATATGAAAGGAATTTGCATAAAATAAATAGACAAAACTTGTTTATATTATTAAATGAAAAATGCATCAATATATATATATATATATATATATAGAGAGAGAGAGAGAGAGAGGTAGCGTATCTTCATTCAAGAATGTTTGGTTGAATAATCTGGTCATATTATGTCTATTTGTTTTATTTTAATCCTCCCAAATTCACGTTATTAATGTTGTTATTAAACTGATTAAGGAAGAAGACTTTTTTTCGTTGCTTTCATTTTTACATGTACAAATTGAGTATTTTAATAATATAATAAAAAAATCTGAATTAAGTTACGTTCCTAGGATGCATATTATTCTTATATATATATATATATATATATATATATATATATATATATATATATATATATATATATGACTGTTCTTTCCTATTATTTTATTATTTGAATATATTTATTTATATATTTTAATCTGACTGTTCTTTCATATTATTTGAAAATATATATATATATATAAATCTGACTGTTCTTTCTTATGTGAATATATATATATATATACATATATTTATATATTATAAATCTATTCTTTCCTATTATTTGAATATATATATATTTATATATTATAAATCTGACTTTTCTTTCTTAATATATATATATGTGAATATATGTATATTTTATATATATAAATTTGACTGTTCCTTCCTATTATTTGAATGTATATATATTTATATATTACAGATCTGAGTGTTCCTTCCTATCATTTGAATATATATATATATATATATATATATATATATATATATATAAACTTTTCTGGAAGTGAAACAGATTCAAACTGTTAATCGTTCAAGTAGCCCGTGTTTCCAGTCTCTTGCCGGATATTTCACTCATCCCTCAAAAATAAAGAATCTCATTTTCTGGTTTTTACTTCTTTGCGGAAACCATTTTGAGGCTTACGTTTCCTGACCTTTTGAGTAGCATTTCGTAATTAGACAGCAAAGGTCATAGAATGAGAGCTGAAAAACTCAATACAACTGACTTCCCAAAAATTTGACAGGAAATTGCTATTGCTACACATCAGTTTTAAATTTTAATCTCTTCTTGGGTGGGATAAGAACTTTTCACCACACACACACACACACACACACACACATATATATATATATATATATATATATATATATATATATATATATATATATATATAATACCTTTCCCAAGGGTATTAACACGTAAGTGTATGTAATAGATTCGACTGGAATTCGAACTTCAGTCGCTATCCACTACTCCACTATGGCTCCTCTTCTTCTCCCTCCATCTATGGATAAATAGCAGGACAGCCTGGGTTCTATAGCCTTGGTCTAGAAGAAGGAAAACTCTGAATTCAAAAACTGCGGGGGGTTCGTTTGAAGACCTTGTGGTACGTAGTATTTGGTTCTGTACAAAACGTTCACCACTGTAATCAAATAATATCTGCTGGTATCGGTTCCTAGGAACTGAGCTGCTTGACCCTCATACGTCGAATACGACGGGAGAGTTCATTATATATATATATATATATATACATACATAATATATATATATATATATATATATATATATATTTCGAACAAACACAATTATTTGTCTTAGCCATCAAAATCCTGATTATATATATATATATCAGTCCCAGAGAACATTGACAGACCAGTCAAAATGGCTGAAACACCTACCATTACTTCTCTTGGGACTACGTACCGCTGTAAAAAATGAAATACAGTGTTTACGCGGTGAAATGGTGTATGCCCCCCACACCAACCTGAACAGATTAACCATCAGCATCCACAAAAGTGTTGGATATCACCTCCTTTGTTGACTGGTTAGGAAACAGAATGGCCAATTTGGCCTACAAATCACTTTCACAGAGCAAAAAAGAACCATATTACATACCTAAACGCCTGCAATCATCCACACACCTTCTTTTTTTTTTAGCGTGACTCATCCAAAACAAATACATTGCAACCATCTTATAGAGAACCGTCTTCAAGAATCTGAAGAGACATACTAAACCTTATACTGTGCGCATTAAGAATGCAAACCAAAACATTAGTTTTGCACTGGCTGAAACCAGTTTTCTGGATGCTACGTGGATAAGGATACGCCAATCACCCCTATATCTCCAGTACCACCAGATTTAACAAAGCAAAGTGTAACCAAGTCTAAATGGCCTAAGCGTTTCTTAACCAGTTTCCTTGTTTGTCTGTTTGTTGCTGTTTTTTTGTTTGTTTTTTTTTTTCATATGAACTCTTGCATGATGTAAACACAGTAGACATTTTTGCGCTATCGTCTGAACACGGTGAAAACATTGTGAAAATGTTAATACTCATTGCATGCATATTCCTTTGTATACTGTAGTTTCTATAAAGCATGTTCCCACATTGCAATAATATCACTAACAAGCAGAATAAAGATAACTCCTTGTGGCAGGTTCTAGAACCTGTTTTTGGGAGGAGGAGGTACCTGTTGTGTTACTGTTATAGTGGAACACACCAATTCTATAGTTAATAGACTCTCCCGCCTATAATAAGTAGGAGTAGTAAGAGTAACGAGGGAGTCGCTCAGTGGGTCGGTCTGAGTTCAGTCTGAAGTCGGACGACCGGCTGACCTCTATGCCTTCGGGCGGGGAGGAACCGGAAAAAGGCTACGCCGAAGGGCGGATTCTTTTTCGGGGAGGTAAACCGACCCTGAACCCGTTTATACGGGTTCAATGGGCATATTTTTGGCCGAGCCCACGGGCTCGGAGATCCCACATTAAACCGGCCTTGTGCCACATGATGCCCACGTGGTGGGGTGACTAAATACCGTCGCTCAGTGGGTCGGTCAGTCAGTCGATGCCGGACGACTGTTAGTCGGATACTAAAGTATCAGCGACCACAACTAGATTTACTCTGCGTCATACCTATTATATGAAGTTCCTAACGTTTTGTACGTCGAACCTATTTTAGGACCGACTTAGTACAAATACAAGCCTCCACTGTGAAACCACTCCATAACAGTTAAAAATGGCAATTCTCACCCTTTCATTGAGATATTCACTTAGGATCATGTGACGGCCGGTGAATGACGCCATGTGAGAGATTGACGAGAGCAGTTGTCATGTAGAGCCCAGAGACGAAGGACGTCCTTAAGACATGGTGATAGGTCTTACAGGAAAAGGTACATGGCCTAACCCAGTACGTAGAGAAACCGCCGTAACCCGAGTTTTCCCTCCGGGAAATATAACAAATACTGTTCACCTTTCCTATACACTGTTTGTTGAGGCGTATGTTATAATTTCTTTGCGTGGGACACACACACACACACATATATATATATATATATATAATTTTGTGTACGACGTAAAATATTGTGTACAAACCTCTCTGTCAACTAAGCATATGTGTTATTCTTTTTCCATTCAGCTATTCCGTTCTGGCCATGAAATATTGGTGTTGTTATATCATGGATATAGAAATACTCATAACGAGAGAAACGTATTAGGGAAAAATAAATATATCTTTCCCGCTCTCGTTACATTTATTATTTCAATGTGCATCTTTTGTCTTTAAATTATAATTCTAATAATAATAATATATATATATATATATATATATATATATATATATATATATATATAATAAAAAGGCTTAAACACTAACATTCCATGGTCATAATTTATTCCATTGGAATCGTAAATACGATCCAATTCATTAGACTTACAAATTCAAAAGGAAAACAGAAAAAAAACAACTCCTGGATTCTTCCTCTTGAATTTTTATTCTAAAAATATACATGTATGGGTATTTATATATTTTGCATACGTATGTATATTTACCACTAATATTATATATATATATATATATATATATATATATATATATATATATATATATATATATATATATATATGTGTGTGTTTGTTCCTCGCCCCACCATTTATTTTTACTTTTTTTTATTTCATTTTTTCTACAAATTTTATTTTGACAAACCCTGTAAATAATATGGAACCCTCCACTATTACTAAAGCCCAGTGTGTGTGTGTGTATATATATATATATATATATATATATATATTTCAATTATGTAACAGTTTTCAATCAGTGATAGAGCATATGTAGATAGAAAAGTGAACAATGAAGTCAGTCTGACAGTTATGTCTAGCATGAAACAGTCTGTTGCCTCTGAGTGCTGACTTCAATGTTCACTTTTATATATATATAAGGACGCATTCCAAAAGCTGGGCAGAGTATTGTGATACGGGAGGATTTCTTTGCTAACAAAGAATACTGAGCTGTTACGTGACATCTGTCCTTCTTTACTGCAGCGAATGTTAGACGATTTCCTCAAAAATGAATAAGGGACTCGAAATGTGGTTCTACAGAAGGATGCTAAGGATATCATGAACCGAGCGTGTGAGCAACGATGAGATCTTAGAGAGGTTGCAAACAAGGAGGAGGCTTATACTTAACATCAGGAGGAGGCAGCTGAAGTTTCTGGGACACATAATGAGGAAGGCGGGCCTGGAGAATCTGATACTCACAGGACGAATAGAGGGAAAGAGAGACAAAGGAAAACAATATATGACATACCTGGAGGGCTTAAGAAAAGTGGATGACAGAACGTGGTCTGGTGGAAGAAGCAGAGGAATGGAACTTGTTGAGAGCTGCAAGGGATAGAGAGAGGCGGGGAGCCATGATCGCCTACGTCCTGAAAGGACATAGCATATAAAAAGAAAAGGAATAATTACGAGTGGATCCTATTAAAAACAAGTAGACAAAACTACTATTTTAATGAGACTTATATATGTGTGTATGTGTGTCTCTCTCTCTCTCTATATATATATATATATGCTAATAAATTCAGTAGATTTATCTTAACACTAACAAGCAGATGTGTGTCTGCGAAACCCGAATCGGAAGATAAGGCATTGAATTTTTTTCTATCTATTCACTTTTTGTGTGCGCGCGCTCGCGCGTTTGTTTGTTTTGCTGTCTGTGTCCGTCTGTGCGTCTGCATACATTTGTGTGTGCGTATAATGTGTGACGTCATTTGTTTACATTTGATACGCCATGAGCAGATATGAATGTACGTGAGAGATTCATAGAAGATTAAAGTTCAAATACAGTAAATTCGACCTTGCTAACCGAACGCTCCTCTGTGGCCAAATCAGTAAAGGCACGTCAAACTCATATAGGATACAGGTTCGAATCCTGTCGGAGGACGAATATTTTCTGTGAAAATTTCTCCGGCATTCAGGCCGGTAAATGTTGTTTAATACTGTTTATTATAAACAGAGCATTTACTTAAATATTTGTATCTATAAAAAGAACATATAAACATAAAAATGTCTTAAATATATATATATATATATAAGACATGTTTATGTTTATACATTCTTTTATATATATTATTTTTAAATAATTGTCGGACTTTGTCCATTTCATATATATATATTATAAATTAATTGATTTAAAATATGGTTTTTCAAGCACACAGTTCTAACCATGTTTCAAAAATGGAAGCTATTTATTTATATACATACATACATATATATATATATATATATATATATATATATATATATATATATATATATAAATATATACATATATATATATATATATAATGTACTTTTCTTTTGTTTTTATCTTTTTTATATTTGTATGCAATTTTTAAACATAACTTTAAGAAGACATACATACTGTTCGAAATATTAGTAAGCATTATTAAACATTGTTTTTTTATTTCTTATTCTTAAATCATGTTCTTCTCTCAGTGTTATATAACTACTGCTTCTACTACTACTCTCAGTAGCGTGCAGAAGTGGGGCGGGCAGATGGTGCGAGGGTCCCATGCAGCAATATCAGGAGGACAGCCGATCAAAGTGTGAAAGAAAAATGTAGTTTATATTTCATATGAATAAAGTGTTTATTGCATGTTTCATCTGATTTTACATACAGTGTAACCCGGATATAAGAGAAACCCGGATATAAGAGAGATTTTCTCTGGTCCCAAATTAGAGCCTGTGTTAATGTATATAAATTAGACCAAACCCGGATATAAGAGACTTCTTCTCTGGTCCCGACAACTCTCTTATATCCGGGTTACACTGTATTTAAAATGTCTTCCTTTCTCACATTTCACAGTACTAGGCCTTCCCAATTGAGTTTTAGGGGCATACAATCAAGGAGTTGGCCTAAAACATCTCCAAATATCACCAAACCTTTGCACCACACTGATTAATACTACTACAATTATTATTACTATTACTACTACTACTACTAATAATAATAATAATAATAATAATAATAAAATAATGTCGAAATATTGTAAAACACTATCTTTTGTTTTTCTTTTCTTAAATCCTTCTCTTGTCTAAGTGTTGCAAAACACTGGAAGAGTTTCGCTGATCATTTTGTTTATTATTATTATTATTATTATTATTATTATTATTATCCTTTTTCACCGCACTCGAGAATACAGAATAACATTGTCGGGGTTCATTCACATCATAGTAGCAGAAACTAGCCTCGTGTTCATGGAGATAAAGGCAAACTTGGCAGGAAATAAAACATACAGAAATAACAGGAAAAGCATGTTGACTGCTCGACGACCCAAGGCAGAATGCTAAAACGCGTCTCTGCGCATCATTGCTTGACGCATGTTTTCGGTATTAAATGACAAAATTAACTTTATATACTGACCTGTAGAAATAACCCCCCGCTAAAAGACACAGACTGTGATTTGGAGCCGATACGACGGGTATAAATTCCTTGATTCAACGCCGCAGAAGACAAAGAGGGAGAAAGACCCGGCTGAGATGTCGACACGCAGAGGCTGGTCAAGAACGCCGCAAACAGACTGTGACTGAACGCGATACTTTTCAATTTTCATCCTTCGTCCCCATCGTCTTCACAAAACATCAGCCGACAGCCATGACCAGCATTCTCTTTTTTTCTTCCTTCCCCACTCTGTCGCCTTTTACAGCAGCAACGAGTAGTATGCTGGCTTTGTAAATATTGTAAATAAATTATGCATTTATTTACCCAAAATACGACGTATTCCTTTTTCATCGAATTTACGTTTGCTGGGGCGAAGAAGAAATTAACTTCTTCAGCAGAACAACAACAGTGACATGTTCTGCTTTCCACGTTACCCATTCTTCGTTTCCGCAACAACTGAAAAACTATGTTAGCCTAAAATGCATTTGATCATCTTGTATCAGGTTGCGCAGTATTGGCACCCATTGAATATAAAACCTAGCATGACAGAGTGGACCACTATCTGCATTGGAATATACGCAAATTTACGAAAAGGAAACTGCAAGAAATTGGTAACACCACCCATGCCCAGTTACGGAAATAGGGTTTGTAACAATTTTAAGTGATTTTACATGACACACAGACAGAACAATCAAAGCTAGGCATCGTGATTAGTGACCGCAAAGAAAAAAAATGTGCCTCCTTATTGATATTGCAATCCCTGCAGACTGTAATATATATTTGAAGATCTTCAAAAAACTATCAAAATACAAGGACCTTAAAATCGAAATCTCAAAAATGTGGCAAATGAGGACACCAACAATTCTAGTCGTAGTTGGAACCTTCGGATGGATTGGAAAAGATTCCAATAGACTCACTGAAGGAATTCCTGATATCCTATGCCTTAAAGAAATACAAAATAGTTGTTCGTACAAGTACAGCACACACCTTACGAAGGGCTTTATCTGTGTAAAATATGCGTGATTTTTTTTTCAAAACTGCTCAGTGTAAAATGTCATGATGCCATTTCTGACCTTATGTCTCTGGTCGGAACCCGGAAATAAATGAGTACATACCAGAAATCAAAAGAAATAATAATAATAATAATAATAATGTCAATGTGATTGTCGGATCAGAAAACTAAATAAAAGAAACCATGTTAAAACTCTAGTTGGAAATGCAAATGTTCTTTAAAAAGGCATGTATCTGAATTTTCCTGCATTCTCTTCTACTGTCAGCCATCTTGGCCATAGTTTTCTTCCTGACATATCCTACAAAAAAATAAGTGAATACATGGACAATCCACTTTTCGGTAATTACTGTACTTTTCTCCATTTATTATAATGAAAAAAAATGAGTTCAGTCAAAAGAAAATCATAGTACTAGTGACTCACAAAGGAAAATATGTGGTAACTGATAGAATTGAACTACAGGATAACGGAACAAAGTATTAACCATAGATGACTGCTACAATTATTTCAAATACTTGAATGCGTACACTATTTACATTATTCGGACTGTTGTCCTCATCTTTGTCGCCATATTTATTAGAACGTTTCGGCCGTTGTACGCTCCGACCTTCTTCAGGTGGTTGGAATGTCGAACTGAACCCTTTATTTCGCTCACTGGGGTAGACTGTTCTAGTTCCACGTGCCATGTCTAATGGATGTCAGTTATCAATTATTTCCCGTTAATTCCCCTAACTTCTCCACCGCCTTAACCAGGTATTGAACTCACGCTGTTTGGGTCCTGTCACTGGATCTAACTAACTCCTTTATCCACTGTGCCATGCCAAAGAAAGTGCATTTGCGGGAATTTTTACTGCACTTCTTTATTCAAAAGAAATATGCAGCTGAAGCACACACAATTCTTGTTGAGACTTACGGCGACCATGCTCTGTTTCTGTCGGAAACAACATGCAGAGATTGGTTTAGACGCCTCAAAAATAATGATTTTGATGTTGAAGATAAAGAACGCTCTGGCGCAACGAAAAAGTTTGAAGACATTACTTCATGAAGACTCATGTCAGGCGCAAGCTGAACTTGCAGAAACATTAGGAGTTGATCACACAACAGTTTCGAAACGTTTAAAAGCATTAGGAATGATTCAAAAACAAGGACATTGGGTGCCGTACAAGTTAAGAGACGTCGAACGGCGTCTTGTCACGTGTGAACAGCTGCTTCAGTGGCAGAAACGGAAAGTTTTTTTTTGCATAGTATCGTGACCAGCGATGAAAAGTGGATACACTACGATTATAGTGGGTTATCAGTTATAGTGAAGTGTATGAGTGTGGAAACAGATTTAGTTTGATTTGGCCTTGTTAGTTAGATAGCCCACCATAAGAGGGGTATAAAACAAGAAAATCAAATTGTAAAGTGAACAACAAATTTATATACATATAAATCAATTAAGGTGTTTACAAATAAAATGAATGTATTTTGGTTGATACAAGGCCGTCAAAATGTTCGTAGTAGTCCTTGCAAGAATGAGTTTATGTGTACGTAGGCAGGAACGTATGTGTGGATGGATGTATGTATGAGTGTTATCGAAGGATAGGAATGTCTTTGACGTAATCGCTCAGTCTTAAAATGTTCCTTTCGTTTATCAACTATAAAAGAGGTGAGGGAGAAGGGTAAAGATAATAATAACGGTCGCTTGACGTTTGTCAAGGGAGGTGTTAATACGCTCGTCTCCTGGTGACAAGCGAACTTGCCCGTCTTTTATTTTGTTTTGAGGGCTTGAAAAAGTCATTTGGGAGTTCACTCCCGGATATGATTCAGGCCTTTTCATTGGACGATGAACACAATTTTTGCGTCGGCTCGCGAAAAGGTCCATGAAAGAATTTGTTTCTGAGAATTGTGGATTATTTGTATTTTGTTTTTAAATGTTTCCTAGTTTTCTGTTGGCCGAAAAACATTTCGCATCAAGGTGTGAAATTTTACGAGTTTTGTTTTGGATCCGCTTTTGCGTGTGTGTTAAGCAAAGCGTGTAAATTCGAGTCTTTTTAAATTTCTAACAAAATCAATGAGTCAGTGCTTAGCATTTGAATTTTATATCTAGATCTTGTTTTGTTCACTATATACGATAACCCTAAGCATAGTGGGGTAACCCTAACCATGCATCAACACCAACGAAGAAGCCAAATATCCATGGTTCAAAGCTTCTACTTTGCATTTGGTGGGATCAGCTGGGTGTCGTTTATTTTGAGCTGCTCAAACCGACCGAAACCATTACGGGAGATCGCTATCGATCTACAATTGATGCGTTTGAGCCCAGCACTGTAGAAAAAAAGGCCACTATACGAGTAGAGACACGCAAAGTGATTTTGCAACATGACAACGCTAGGCCACATGTTGCAAAACGGATGAAAATCTACTTGGAAACGCTTAAATGGGAAGTCCTACCCCACGCGCCGTAGTCACCAGACATTGCTCCGTTCGATTATCACTTGTTCCGATCGCTGAGCAGCACTTTCACTTTGAACTCGGAGTATCAATTTCATTTCATGCTACAGACTGTAGAGAAGACGGAGGAAAACTAAAAAAAAAAAAATTAAGAATAGTACCAGGCCAAGACCCCGGAATTGAAAAGAGTTGTGGGAGAAAAGTATTAGTGAGTAGATTAGTGAAACTGAAATTTTGAGGAATGATTGACTGTCCAAAACTGTGCTATGATACTGAGGAAGGTGCTGGAGATTTGAGGTCACTTAATTCTGATCAGGCATCTGATGCAGACATGTATTGTAAATGTATGGAATAAAACAGCATGAAAAAGAAGTTTCTGAAAAATAAATTTAAAAAAAATAACAAACCAAATCAGTGGTGAAGAAGAAGAAGAAAAACAACAACAACAAAAATAGTAGTAGTAGTAGCAGCAGCGACAATAACATTTAAAAGTAAATTATTAGTTTCAAATTGATTTTCTGGACTTCCGATTCGGAAACAGTCCAATCCCACATTGTATTAATTTTTCCTTTTTCGATAAGTAAATATTCCAGAATTTACCCCCTTAGAACATCAAACACTTATTCTCACTCAACTATTTCATTTTAAAATTTTTAATCAATTGGTTTTTTTGACTGAGGCTTCCCCCCAAAAAAAGGAAATTCTACGTAGACTGGAATTATTTTTATTTTATTTATTTATTTATATTGCCTCTGATTCTATGTATGTTTTACTTTTGCGCAACCTAAACTCGGTCTTGTACCACATTTCTTTCGAGAAAATAATACCGTCCCTCCGGGCATTTATGTCTCGTGCGGCCGAAGAGCTCCGGTAAATACTGGCATTTGGGGCCTCCTCAAAAGGCGAAATGTCGAGAAGACTTCAATTATTTTTATTTATTCATTTATTTTTTTTTACTCATATACACGTGGATTCCCTGTTCCTTATGTGACATAAAAAGGGCGAATTTAAAAAGGGTTTTTAAATTCGCCCTTTTTATGTCACATAAGGAACGGGTGCGCGGATAAATACTGCTCCCATCCCAGACAGTACATCTCCTTCGGGAGAGGGTGAGAGTTTATCTTTAAGTTCTGAGTCGTCCCCGAGGTGGCTTCAGCAGTTTTAACTTCTTAATCTTAATTTAATGTACGCATATGACATAGAGCTTCCACTTTTAAACTTGACCTTGTGTCATATCATTTCATCATCGCATTTCTTTTGAGTGCATACACTGGTAAAAAAAAAAAAAAAAATACCAGTTTCGACACACCAGAAAATTTTATAAATTTACAAACTTTTTTTTTTTTTTTTTTTTTTAAAAAAAAAAAAATCAAAGATAAAAATAAAATCGGCTTTTATTTGTTGGGGAGGGATAGGCAAATAACGATAACTCGAGTCGAACTTTCAGTCAAGTCAGGTCCTCACTACTTCACACCGTTTGCTTCTTTTTCTTTTCCTCTGACACTTATTGTTTTTTTTTTTCTGTCTCTGCAACTATACGATTTGGATTACGCCACCCCAAGAGACAAAAAGTTAGTGAAACCTGAATTTTAAAAAAAATTAATTATTCACAAGTCCAAGTTGATATTTGTCGTGATTTTAAAACTTCTTTTTAAATGTTTTCTCTCTGTTAATCTTTGCAAACATCCTGGTAAGTCTTCTTGCTTATTTCATTTTCCTCTTTTTTTTTGTTTACTTGTAAAACTTACTTAAGTTATTTATTATTACACAACTGGTGTGATGGTTTCAGCTTAAATCGCTAAAACTTTACTTTTAATTATTTTTTTAAAGGAAATTGTTAATTTTTTTTGTCAAGCAAAGTTTTGTAAAGAAAAAAATCTTTTTCTTTTTACTTATTAAATAAATTCTAAAAATGATTATTTTAAGAATTAATCACTTAGTTTTTTTTTAGTTAAAAAAAAAAAAAGCAACTTCTTTCATAACTTTTTTTTTTTTTGGTGGGGGGGAAATAAATATACAAAAAACGTATTAAAAAGCATTATAAATGTATATTTTACAAATATATTCCCGTAGATAAAAAAAAATGTTAAAAATGGGGCGGGGGAGGGAGCAAAGGTAACAAAAAAAAAGTTTTATTGTTACGTTTGTGTTAGTTACATTATTACGTGAATACTTGAATTAATGTTCGTCGTTTAAAGAAAGCCATAATAAAATTTTGTATCTTCCCACCACGGATTGTTTTATATAAAAAAAAAAAGCAATATTTTTGTTTGTGGCTACCTAGCTGAAATAAAACTTAAAAGTTAATCTTAATTAGGAAGAAAAGTTTGAATGTTTTTGACGAGTGTTACTAGCTAGGTGGAGCTTTAAAAAAAGTACTCTACTAAAAACTATAAAGTTTTCTTTTAATTATTTTTTTCTCTATATCCCCGATTAATGCAAGCAGCAAATAGTTTATTTTGAGGTTTAGTTATCCCCCATCAATATTCAATATGAATAATTTCACAAATTAAAAAAGTTTTCAAAACTTCACTAATTGGTCGATTCAATTTTGGACTTTTTTTTTTTTTTTACAGGTTTGGAAATTGTTAATATGTAAATCATGCAAAAAAAACCCCAAAAACTTCTTATTTGTCACTGATAAAATATTCAGAATCCCGCCTCTAATCAACACTATTGGATAAAATATGGATTGGAATCCGACACAGTGATAAGATAATTAAATTAAATTTAAAAACTTAAAAGTTCGTCAGTAATCCGTCTTACACTGTATGTGGCGCAAGGCCCCCCCAAAAAACGAAGTCTGTCTAAAATAAATGTTTCGGTTTTAAAGCTTCGTCAGAGAAATATAAAATTCTGTTTTAATTTTTGTGTCTGTAAAAAAAAAAATAAAAATACCAGGATTTTCTTTTTCTCATCTACTATAGTTCATTAGCTTTCAATTCTTTTTTTTTTAAACAAAGAAGCGAAACCTTTTTAAACTGTACGTTTCGTATTTGTTCAAAAAAATGAATCAAGTAGAGATCCTAACTTAACAAAAATGTTATTTTACTCGTACTCCGCTTACTTTTTTTTTTTTTTTTAAATGTTGTGCAACTACAGGGTGGTCTGAAAGTCTTGTCACACCCTACCAAAAAAAGTAATGAGAACAATAGAACAAGTAATAATACTGTAATTAAATACAAAGCACATGTACTGGATTCACTTTCAATACTTTCATTGACGCTGTTATAAACCGAGAAGGTCTGTATGAACATCATGATTTTTTTTTTTGCCAACCATCTGAAACAGAAAATTATATTATCTAGGGGTGACGAGACTTTCGGCCCACCTTATACAAAGCAACAAGTGTGAGGGCACCGAGTTAGGATCGAACTCGTATGCATAACTGGCTTGCTTACAACAGCCACTACCCTAGTTAAAGAGAATGTCATGTTGATTGTTGAATATCTTTTGTTGAGATATTAATTAAAGTCAAAGAAGTTGAAAAGGAACAATTCCTGTTGACAACGGCGTTTCGGTATAAAAGAAAAAATATGTTTATTTATTTATTTTATTCATTGTCTGCCAGGTGCTTTTTTTGGGGGGTGTAGCCATCTAGAAAAAAAAAAAAAAAAAAACAATGTTATTTCTTCTTGGAGATAATAGTTTAAAAAAAAAATGTCTATTTATGTTTTTTGTTAATCACTTGGTGACGAATTTGTTTTTTTATTGGACCCTGATGTTATTGTTTAATGTTTAACTTTAAGTAATGAAATTGTCTATTTATCCTTGCAAGCAAGTTTCAACTTTCAACCGAATTCATGACTTCAATCAAATTTAAAGTCCGTTTTTTTACTTTTTTTAAGATTGTCAAGAAATGGGTGGGATGATTATTTATTTGTTTTTATCGCTAAATAATAAATAAACTATTTATTTAATTAAAATTACAACTCAAAACATTGTCGATATTAACCGCTTTTTAAAACACACCGAGGGGTTTTTTTTTTTTTTTGACTCGTGCCACACAAGCTACACTAAAAAAGTAAAAACGAATTGGTGAGGAACTTTTAAGTTTTTATTAATAACTTTTGTTTTAAAATTATAAATATTAAGTTTTTCAATCGAAATTTTTTGTCGTATTATTGATAAATTTTATTTTTTAATCTACATAGTGAAGATTTTTTTTCGTACACGATGACACATTTCCATTTTCTGACACAATGAATTCTTTCTCTATTGATTTGTTTAAATACAAGTTTTTTAGTAGTAAGACCTCTTTTTAATCATTTCACCCCAAGCAAAAAGGCAATAAAGCCACTAAGACACAAGAATGTGAAAGAGAAAAACATTAAGGCGAGATAACAATAAAAGAACAGGAATTTAGACAGAAGATAGCAATTGATAATGCATTTTTATTTTTTAAAATTGTTGACTGAATAAAGCGAGAGAGTGTGTTCCACAAACGAGAAGTCCGAAATAAACTGTTCAATTTTTACGGTTACAGTGAATTGTAGACATTTCAACTGTAACAAAAAAAAACGTTGACCTCAAATCGAGCTGAGACATAGGAATATAAAGACTGGAATTTAGGTATTTAATGGCACAAGTGAAAAAATAGGAAAAAATAAGTTTATTTTATTGAAATACATGGCAAAATAAATTTTAAAAAAAGTTGATGTTGAATGAAATCTAATTTTTTAAGAAGTATAACCTTTCATTTATTTTTTAATATTAGCAAAAAAAAAGTAGAATTGTTTCACGTCCATTTGTTAAAAATTTATACATTTAAAATTTATGAAAAACAATTATAATAAAATCAAATATGTTTTTTTTTGGGGGGGGTGTCAACATTTAAAAACAGAATTTTATGACTGATTTTATAAATTTCAGCTGAGAATAGTACAGGTTAAGACATCAAACACCTCAGTGTATAGATCAGTTATAACTAATTTAGTATAGGAGATACGGAATTGAACACAGAATGAATTGTATAAAAGGCAATTTTATCCAACACAAGAAGATGCTACAAAACTAAAATGTTAATTTAATAACTTGAATCATGTTAATACGTTGACTCCCACATGACCCGCCAGATGTTTTAACCAAGTCAGTTTTTTCTCTTTTTTTTAATGGTGCCAAAAGATTGTGATGCACAGTTTTTCCAATTGGGGAGGGCTCATCTCCTTGCCTTGAAAAATCAGCATTCACCTTCAAGCCCCCAACCAAAAAACAATGGAATTACGCTTAATTCATGTCTCTTAACTTCAAAAAGATATTTTAAGTTTAATTGAAGTTTCTCGTTATTTCCTATCTTCCTTTCTTTAGATGACACTTAAACTCCTTTTATTTACGTTGTCCTCATCTTTAATGCCATGCTCAAAACATTTTGGCTGTTGCATGCTCCGGCCTTCTTCAGGTTACTGGAGTTTTGAACTAAACCCTTTATTTTGTCCACGGGGGTAGATTGTTCTAGTTCCATATGCCATGCCTCTTCTGCATGTCTCAGTTATCTCCCCTTAATTCAACTCTACAGGTTTTTGTTCACCACTGCCATAGTCAGGTATTGAACTCCCAACTCTTCAGGTCAAGTCATTGATCCAACCAAAGCTTTTATTTATTGGTCTGTGTGTCTTTTTCCTTTTTTAATTTGACTCTACATGAATTTCATAACTGTTTGACATTTTGATGAAAGAAAAAAAGTTTTTTTTTTTTGTTTTTTTTTAACACAATGGATTAGAATACTTTATCAAACAAAATGAAACAATGTTACTTTTTTTTTTTCTTCCTTTGTTCTCCTTTTAATCTGTATAAAATAATCTTGACAGATTTTATTTTAAAAAGAAAAATATAGGAATGTTCTTCAATCAGCATCAACCTTTAACCAGTTGGTTGTGTATTTTTTGTTTTAAATACAATGTTCACCCTGTACAAGACTCAAGGGTCAAGTTGCCACAAAACTAAAACATTAACTTAAGAATACAAGTCATGTTCTTAAATAACTCCATCAAATGAAGACATTCTTCTGGATGTCATGAATGGTGCTAAACCTGTTCAGAAATATCTAAACTATCAGCTGTATAAAACTTCTTTCTTAGATCGATGCTTAAAAATGGCTTCGTGCAAATAAAGCCTGGAGGTCTTACTGAGAATCATTCTTTGAACATTGGGAACTTGCATTACAGAATCACAAAGAACTGTACCAAATAACAAAAGCCACAGCACTCGAGGACTTTCAACAGTAGCAACAACTAAAATGGTTATCACATATAACTCGGAGAAAATAATGACATAATCAAGATGTTGACATTCCACACTACTTCAAACAAAAGGTTAGAAAGGAAATCCCCACAAATATTGCAAAGAGTGATAATAGCTGCTGGACTTGAGAAACCTCCTTTTCCTGAAAAATTGTTTTAAGAGAAAGATTTTATAAATTTCAGCTGAGAATAGTACAGGTTAAGACATCAAACACCTCAGTGTATAGATCAGTTATAACTAATTTAGTATAGGAGATAAGGAATTGAACACAGAATGAATTGTATAAAAGGCAATTTTATCCAACACAAGAAGATGCTACAAAACTAAAATGTTAATTTAATAACTTGAATCATGCTAATACGTTGACTCCCACATGACCCGCCAGAGGGTCATGGTAGTATGTCTGCAATGCTCACATGAACCTCCAGATGTTTGTTTTCCAATTTCTTTTATATGAGGATTATTGGGAGTTGGATGCTATGATTGATTATAAGATCATGGTATTATTAGAACCAAATTTTTTTTCAAAAAAAAAAATTTAAATATTTTTGAATATAGAAAATGAGTGTCAATGTCGCGTCAGTAAAGGACCATGCATGATACACGCTTAGGCGATCATGCATCTTTTGATACATGACTGATGAGGCAGATTTTTTTCCTGCAGTTTTTTTTTTTTTTTGCTATCCAAGGCTATAGAACCCAGTCTGTCCTGCTATTTACCCATAACTGGAGGGAGAAGAGGATTCATACCTTTCCCAAGGGTACTAGCATGTAAAAGAATGTAATGGACAATTTCAGTCAGTTATGTTCTATGCATGATGCAGGCTTAGGTGATCATGTATCTTTCGATTCATGACTGATGAGGCAGATTTTTTTCCGCCCAGTAGGTTGCCATTTTTTTCTGCGGTCGACCAGTTGCTATCCAAGGCTATAGAACGTGGTCTGTCCTGCTATTTACCCATAACTAGCAGGATAAGTTAATACCTTTCTAAAGGGTATTAGCACGTAAGAGAATGTAATGGATTCAACTGAAATTCAAACTCTACTCTCTGAGTGTCAATTTAATACTTGTATATTGGAAATTTCCCAACGACCCATGGGTGGGTCATGTGGGATTCTTGTAAAATGGACTCGGATTCCGTTCTAAGATTTATACACATGCGGGCGAGTCCACCTCAATGCTCAGAGTACAACAAATTATTCTCTTGGATAGTATGTCAAATTTTAAATGCAATGTTGTAGTAATGTGTCTATTATTTAGTTAAGTCCAACTGCAGATTACTACTCTCTTTTCTCAGACGACCGCTAAATACGCATTTTACTGTTTCTGTATTTACCCAACACATCCCCAGACGGTACTGTACTGTACTGATGTGGCATTCACCCTGGGCGGATTGAGTAGGCTTCTTCCTGTTATGAGAAGAAGATTCTTGGGATAAATTACAGAAGTAGGGTACCCAGGCCTACTCGGATAACGTTCTTGCTTGCCGCGGGGTTCCCACAGACGCAGAGACAGGAACGACCAGAAGCCGCCGGTTACCAATACAGACGCTCCTTGGATTTTCACCAGAGCCCTTGTTAGCCGGCGTGTGTGTCAGACCTGTCCGCCTTGGGTGGAAAATGAAACGTGGAAGTCAACATGTTAAATAACTTTGTCATATTTAGACTCTCGTACAGACACCAAACATGACATCCAACTCCTTCAGAAATGTGTAAACTATTTACAACTATATACAACCATTTTCTCAAATCAATAATTAAAAATGGCTTCTCATGTTAACAAATGTCTTAGGTCTTAGTGAATCCTTTATAAGGCCCTATAGACTGACACTATAGAATCACAAATAAAGAGCTTTACCAAATAACAGAAACCATATCACTTGAGGACTACCAACAGCAGCAACAACAAAAATGGATAGCACATGTAACTAGAAGAGGAAATAACAATATAATCAAAATGTTGACATTCCACACTACATTAAACAAAAGGTTAGGAAGGAAATGCCTATCAATACTATAAAGTTTCTCGAAAAACTGTTTTAGCAAAAAGATTTTATTTTCAACCACAAATAATGCTAACTGCTCACTCAAGGAATGCTGAATTGTAACAGGGTCTTGTTCAATATTTAATTGCATGAAATCAGCAAAAATTCTCGGAAGAATAGATTGAATGGTTGGGGAAAAAATGGAAAAAGAAATGAGTTAATAATTGTTTGAAGCAATAAAATGAATTTAAGAACGGTTCCAAAGAGAATCAAACCCAGAAATAACTAGTCAAGATTCAGTAAAATTGAGTAGAACCAAATTTTCCCCTAACCTATCCACTTTTCCTTCTATAAGAAGACATGATTAATGTGTTGCCCAAATTTCTTGTCCTGAGAACCCAAATTTGGGGTTTCTTTACATTAATGCTATTCACCCAATACACATTATATTCTTACAAAAGAGTGACCTAGTTTCTTTTAACAAAGGAAGCCATGTGGTTTATGAAAAAGTTTTCCTAAGATAGGGCAATTGGATAGTGGAAAAATTAGATATATCAATGTCAAATTTTGGTATGGTATCTATGTAAACAAAGACCCAAAGTGCCCAGTCAGATGGTCAGCTAAGATTTTCTCCAGATGTGCCTGTTGCTGTCACATGACACATCTGCATTTCCATGGCTGCAGCGAACACACAAACACATGCAAGTGAGAAGTCAGTGATAGGCAACAGGCAGCCTTGCTTCCACTAAATTATAGCAATTACTGCTGGATTTTTCAGGCTACTATCCAACAGGGGAGAAATTAGTTCTTTAGTAGATAAGAGATATCTTATTCTCTGGTCTTAGTATTCAATAAACCTGTTGTCAGTGTTATCAATAGCATTGTCTAAGTTATTGAAGGAGTTCTCATTCCACCCTTGATTCCCGACATTGTACCCAGACACAAAGAATCACCTTACTATGGCCACATTTGAGAATTACTCATTCCTTATCTGCAATTCACAACATATATTTTGGTCTACCACTAGATATCACTGTCAACCCCAATATCGTAAGAGTTTGGGAAACCCAAATCAGCCCTCAGCCCCAACCAAGAAGGGGAAAAAAGCCAGACAACCTTGCAAGGTTGGTATTATTGAATTAGCTTAATGGAGAGAGCAACTCAAAGAGGGTTGAGGGTTGATAGCACTTGTTGGAGTTCAAGCTATGAACAAATAGTGGGCGTCCAAACAAAATTCAAAATACTAGGAAAGTATAAAAATACATTTTTATAGAAAAAAATTAACAATGATGCCTATTTGGAACAGAATTACTAACAATACCTATTTATCTGTAGTTGAAACCATAAGATGGTGTTCAAAATATTTAGATTTCAGAATTAAATGACCCATAGAGGTATTGATATGCTGCTAAACAAAATCAGCCAACCTACCAAAGAGGGTTGAGGGTTATAGAATGTTTCCTGTTTGGAAACCATTAATCTCACTATTACCATTAATGACCTTCCCCAGACACTGTTACTCACAAGAGAAAGTGGTAATGGTGTCTTCATCTAGCTAATGCCTTACCATTATGCAGGCGGTATTTCTGTCACATCCTGTATTAAGTGTAGGAATTGTCCAAATGGTTGTTTGTTTCAAAACATTATCGGTTAATCTATTCACTATTTTGAAGAATTTTGGTTGTGTTATTTATGGTGGGTAATAAGTGCTATAGTGAAAAGTCTAAACTTTAGATTTTTTTGTGGGTTTTATTTTGAACATGAGAAAGATAGTAATTGAAATAGCAATGATGATCCTAGGGTTGCTGGCACCCTGGTCATGCTTTAACTGAGTTAATTCATGTTTGAAGTCTCTGTCGTTGGTATCACGAAATTGCATCTTCAGCTCATGTCGGGAGTCACCATTTTGGAGTTTTAAAAAATGGTATGATTCTTTGGATTATTCTGTTCAAACTCCAAATCCATGTTGAATTTGTGCTGTTCCTGAAATAAAAGGTACAAAGGGAAGAAGGAGGCAGAGACACTAGAAATGGATTTAGGAAATTTATTACAGTAACAATGGTCTGTTGAGGGGGGAAATGCCTTCCTGAGCAAAAAGACACGTGTTTAACCATTGAAAGTTCAGAGAAAAAGAACAATTCTTCTCGTTTGTCTTTGGCGCCAGGAAGCCTGTTTTCTCACACATTCACCATATGTTCTTCCTGTTGGGGGCATCCTGGGAGATTCCTCTTTTTATTTTATCATAGTGTTTTTTTTTATATTTTATCATTATACAATCCCCACAATACATCCCCACCCAAAAGCAAAGCTATGGTAAGGATGCATTAGAGGGAAAGTTAAATTGCCTGTCTGACTTTGTGAAGTGTAGGTTAACGATCCATATGGTATACAATGTGGCAGGGTCTCTATAATGCTGTAGTTGACAGAAGGAGGATTATCAAATAGATCTGTGAAAAGCTCTTCCCATCATTGAAGTATTTCTTCTGGTGCCTTTATGGTATTAGCATTGTTTTTTGACTTCAGAGGGGTAATTGAGGATGTTGGTGGACCAAGGACTTGACATATCAATGAATAGAACAATTTGGAGTCTTTAATGCTGAAGGTCATGTTTCTTCACCAATCATTTTTGATCCTGCATAGTTCACATTGTAGGATTAACCTGTGATCCTTGTAAGAAGAAGGATTATCAAATAGATCTGTGAAAAGCTCTTCCCATCATTGAAGTATTTCTTCTGGTGCCTTTATGGTATTAGCATTGTTTTTTGACTTCAGAGGGGTAATTGAGGATGTTGGTGGACCAAGGACTTGACATATCAATGAATAGAACAATTTGGAGTCTTTAATGCTGAAGGTCATGTTTCTTCACCAATCATTTTTGATCCTGCATAGTTCACATTGTAGGATTAACCTGTGATCCTTGTAAGCTTTCTCAGCTGCTTGTGGCTTTTCAAAATTCTGGTTAAGTAACTTTTCATATAGAGTTTGCTTGGTTTCCAATAGCTGGTTGATGTGAATATTATTGTCATCAAACCAATCCTTGTGTTTCCTGATTCTGAAACCAAGTACATTGGCCTCTACTAAATATAACTGATCTCTAATGTTCTCCCAGGTATCGTCAAAGTCAAGGTTATCAAGTCTTTCCATCACGGTTGAACATATATCTGCTTGTTTTAATTTGGTCACATCGATTTGTTTCAGTGCTTTCACTCCATCCATATGAATTCTCTTACAAATACGCAGCCTGAATTTTCCACATGCCAATTTGTGGTCAGTTCCACATTCTATGCTACACCCTTACACGCACAGAACACACATCATTTGAATCTCGTTTACAAGAGATAGTCTATCATGTGATCCTGCTTGGATCTCGGTTGAAACCATATAGTTTTGTGCTTAATCTTTTGATAGAAAAATGTGTTGCAGATGATTAATCAAGTTCTGAACAAAGTTCAAGCAACTTCAATCTGCTTGTATTCATTTTACCAATGCTGTAAAGGCCACTAGTGTTCCAAGTTTGACTATCTTTGCCTACACATGCATTAAAATCTCCAAGGATCAGTAATTTATTGCCAACAGGTGTGGTTGTTATAGTAGAGCAAAGACACTCTTAGAATGAATCAAGAACTTCTTCACTAGCCTGTAGGTTTGGTGCATAGATGGACAAGAGTGTTGCATGCCAATCATGTGTCAATGACATCCGAATCTTCATAATTCTATCCTTCACACTAGAAGGAAATTCAGTGCAATCAAGAAGAGATGTTCTGATGGCAAAGCCAACACCACTCTCCTTCCGTTCAGCTCTGAGTCTACTTACACAGAAAATTGTGAAGCCTGACAATACATTTTATATATATATATATATATATATATATATATATATATATATATAAAAAACAAAAAACAGACCACTTTAAGGTTCAATTATAATAATTTATTTCACCAGAGCCCTTTTAAGGGACGCTGGATCATCAGATAACACTTCCAAAGAAAATCAAACAAAAGATGAAATGAAAATTTACACTTTTGACGGGTAGTATTAAGTTTATGTAATTTAACAGAGGGTAGCGAGGACTGGTGTGAGAGACATGGCCGAGTTTAGAGAGGATTTATTTTAATATTTCCCATACGGATTTATTTTAATATTACCCATACAGATTACCAAGTTTTTAACTTAACTATAATATATAATATATATATATATATATATATATATATATATATATATATATATATATATATATATTTATTACAGGAGTGAGAGAGTTAATAATTTGGTTTATTTTGTTTTATGCATATCAATCTCACTGAGTTATTTAATGCCAATAAGATTTTTAGGATAGGTTTGTATGAATAGAATATGTATTCTTGGTAAGAAATCAGTTTGTAGATAAAGTTTCATTGACATATTTTTGTAAAGAGTTTTTTGACAAGAGTAAAATGTGTTGCTGTAAATTTTTTTTTTTTTTTTTTTCAAAAAAAGTATTGCTGGTATTTTTACTATAAAAATGTATTTTTATACTTTCATAATGTTTTTACTCCAGTTTGTAGGGTTAACTATTTGCCCCTAGCTGGGACCCTAACAAGGTTCAGGGTGGACCTGGGAACAACCACAGCTAAGGGGTGGTTCCAAGCTCCTCAAAACTACCCAATCAGAAGAGGCCTTGCTGCTGGAGAGAATGTTAATAATATAGTTTTCTATAATAATAATTAATAATAATATTTTTTCTATAATAATAAATAATATAGTTTTTCTTTCTTTCTGCAGATCATTAAAAGAAGACAATATGAGTGGTGACAACCCAAAGACAATAAAAGCTGTGTCCTATTTAGTGCCTGATCTTCCTGTGGAAATTTTCCAGGCATTCATGGAATATTTGGAGGAGACTTTGAGAATAACAAGCTTTCTGATATATGAATCAAGGTGGCGCTGTCCTCCAAAAGACCGGAACCTATTTTCTACAGGAGATGCTGACATCGGTAGATATATATATTTTACTCATCATTTTTTTCTTCTTTCTTTTTCTTTTTTTCTTTTGTCTTTTTCCTTTTTCTAATTTTTCTTCATCTTTCTTTTACTTTTTCCTCGTTTCTCTCTTTTTGTTTTTCTTTTTTTCTCTTACTCTTTTTTCTTTCTTTATTTCTTTTTTCTTTTTCTTTTGTCTTTTTCTTTGTCTTTTATCTTTTTTCTTCTTTGTTTTTCTTCTTCTTTGTTTTTCTTTTTCTTCTATTTCTTTTCTCTTTTTTCCTCTTTTCTCTCTTTTTGTTTTTCTTTTTCTCTCTTACTCTTTTCTTTCTTTCTTTTTTCTTTCTTTGATTGAGTTTTTGTTTTATGATGAAGCAGCAGCCATGATGTGTCCTGCCACTGAAAAATGAAAAAAAAAATTGCAATGTTTGCAGAAAGCTAAGATTACTTATATTCTCCAAAGCTCTTTCACCCAGAGCTCATACAGCTCACCCAGTCCTGTTACTTTTTAGACACACCTGCTATATTTTAATAATCATAGATTTTTTGAAGAAAAAAAAAGATTTTGTAGTATTTTATTTAATAAATATTATAATAATATTTATTTTTTTTAATTTTTCATTTAAAGTTGAAGATCAGCTACAACTATTGCCTTCCTGCTTCAAGCTTTCAAGATTGTTGGAATTCCTCCTTTGTAGTTCCTGTTTTTAAGAACTCTGGAGAACCTTCTGACTTTTATCACCCTATTAGTCTCTTATCAGCAAAGTATTCATGGTTTTAATCAATGCTGAAGTGGTTAAGCATCTTACCTCTCATGACCTACTCTCTGACAAACAATATGGCTTCAATTTGGCCAGGCCTACCATTGATCTGCTAACGACCATCACTGAATTTGTATATGAAGCTTTTGATAATAACTGCAAAGCTCAAGCTGTGGCTCTAGATATCTCAAAGTCATTAGACAGAGTTTGGCATGCTGGTCTTCTATGTAACCTCCAGAGCTACACTATTACAGGACAATTGTTTGATTTCATCCAATCATTCCTATCAAATTGTGAAATAAAGGTTGCTTTAAATAAGCACGCTTCCAAATCCTTACACGAATATGGGTGTCCCTAAGACTCTATCCTGGGTTCTAGGCTGTTTCTGATGTTCATCAATGATCTTTCCTGATGTCATCAGTTCCCAAAGTAGGCATTTATGCAGATGACACTACCATTTACTCCTGTTTCAGTAGCAAATCCAACAGAGCTGACAACGCTAACCTGGCCACTACTCTTGAAAAGGACCTCCAATCAGTGGTTATCTGAGGCAGGAAATGGCTTGTAAATTTTAATGCCTCCAAAATGAAACTGCTCCCTCTTAACCACCATATAGAAACTTTCCTACCCACCATCAGCATGGTTGAAGCTAGACTCCTGAAGAGTGACACACTGCGCCTCTTGGCCTCACATTTTCAACCGACATGAAATGGAATGACTACATCAAATCAATAGTTGCTATCTACTGCAAGGAAAACTGGGTCACTGTGTTGTGTCAGAAGGTTTTTCTTGTCAGAGTCCATCTTGCACATATACAAATCTACCATTTGTCCATGCATTGAATACTGCTGCCATATCTGTTCTGGTGCTCTTAGTATTCATCTCAAGGTTCTTGACAAAATCTAAAAAAGGATCTGCAATGTAATTGATCCTGATTTGGCATCTCGACTTCAGTCACTTTCTCACCAATGTGATGTGGCTTCCTTCTGTCTTTTCTACAAATATTTTCATAGCAACTGCTATGACAAGCTTTTTTTGTACCCTGGCGATTCAACTACATGAACTACTTGGCATGTAGGTCCCACTCTTTTACTGTCAAAATAATTAAATAACTGCCATTTCTAACAGTTTCTTTTTTCACACTTCCCACCTGTGGAACTCCTGTTTACTTGCTTCCCTGCTGTAAACTACAGTCTTCAAAAATTTAAATTCAATGTCAATTGCCATCTTCTGTCTTCTTGAATCCTGTTCATCTTTTATCCTTTCCTCAACCCCCCCCCTACTCAGTCTTTTCTTTCATTTTCACTTTCTGTAACCCTCTGTGTACTAGTGGCATTCCCACCTTGCTTGGGGCCAACCTATTATCTGTCACAATGCCAGCACATCCGAGCTTACAGCACCTGGTATTCCCTTGCAGTCACCCATTTAGGTACTGGTCAGGCAGAACATTGCTTAACTTCATTGATCAGATGAGAACTGGTGTTTCAATGTGATTTGGCCATGCTTAAGTTTTTTTGTTTTTCTTTCTTTTCTTACTTTTCTTTTTTTTTCTTTTTTTTCCCCTTCTTTCTCTTTTCTCCTTTTTCTCTTTCTCTCTCTCTTTTTCTCTCTCTCTTTCTCTTTCTCTCTCTCTCTCTCTCTTCTCTCTTTCTCTTTCCTCTCTCTTTCTTCTCTCTTTCTCTCTCCTCTCTCTTTCTTCTCTCTTTCTCTCTCCTTCTCCCTTTTTCTTCTCTCTTTCTCTCTCCTTCTCCCTTTTTCTTCTCTCTTTCTCTCTCCTTCTCCCTTTTTCTTCTCTCTTTCTCTCTCCTTCTCCCTTTTTCTTCTCTCTCCTCTCTCTTTCTCTCTTTGTATGTGCATGCTCCATTTATTAAAAACTTTATTATTGGGGAGAAATAAGAACTTATTATCTTTTAAGAAATTAGTTGCTTTTAGTATAAATGGTATTTTAATTATAAATTTTGTATTATTCTGGCATCATTGCAAAAGACAAAACCATTCATCCTAAACTAATGTTCTATCATTGCTGGGACAACATTAATTTTGAGCCTTGCCAAGTAACCAAACTGGTTAACTGGTTTTAAAAAAAGAAAAAAAAAAAGAAAAATTTTGGGCTTAATCATCAAATTTTTTGCTAACAGCAAACAGTATATTTCTTTACTTTTTTTTTTATTTTTTAAATTTTCATCAAGTCTGGTACAAGTGACATCATCAAATGTGAGCGTTTGAAAAGTAAATAAACGAAATGCTTGAATTCAATTGCTTCATTTTCAATGCAAAGAATTCCTGCTGAATGTACTTTGAAATATTTTCAGTCATAAAGTACCCATATTGGAAGTCAAAGGTGAGACTATGTAATTTTATAAAATTACAGAAATCCTCGTGTCAAAAGAGATCTGCTGACGTCAGCAGTTAGAAAAGTAAAGGGTGATTCACTGTATTCACAATTACCTTTGGAATAATTGAACATTTTATTTTTAGTAACATATCTAGAGTTTCCAATCAATACTTCAGTTACTAAAAGAACAGTAACAAATGAAAATCATGGAGAAGCAAAAGAAAAATTGCCTTGTATAGTTAAGTTTGCTAGTACAAATATTTTTTAGTATTTTAGTCAGTTAAGTTTTTCAGTTCATAACTGACTAGGCAGAAGATTTTTTTTTCCTGCAGTAGGTTGCCATTTCTTTCTGTGGTGGACTGGTTGCCAACTAAGGCTATAGGATCCAGTCTGTTCTGTTATTTAACGTATAGCTGGGTGGAAGATTTAATGTTTAGTGACCTAGACTTGAACAGGTTAAGATTGTAGTGATCAGGGAAAGCAGCCTCTTGGGAATTAGTATCTAAGTGTGACTCTCTGGGGAGGTGAGGGGAGGTTGGAATAAATTGTTCCTCACCTATATGTCAATATGCAATTCTAAATATCTTTGTTTATTTGTGCTACTAATGATATTAATTAAATAGGAGTAGGTAGGCTTTCCTACTGCCCGGTCAACACTCCTCCCCCTTCTCTTGGACATGAGTAGAGGCTTACGCCTTGTTTCTTGTTTAGGAAGGGGTTTCCAGTACTCTCTCTCTCTCTCACTGGCCTCTGTATCTCCAGTTGCGTTGATCTATCCACTACTCTTCTCCTCATCCTTTCTTCTATCACTCCTATCTGATCTTGCTCCAAATTTTCTGTAACCCCTTGCGTTCTAGTGGCTTTCCGCCTTGCTTGGGGTGAAACGCTTACAAAAAAGAAAAAAAAAAAAAATTACTTTACTAATTTTATTTATGTCATTGCCACCATATACTGATAGTCAAAAAGTCAGTTTAGTGCCATGCATGATACAAACTTGGATGATCCTGTCTCTTTGATTCATAACTATGCAGAAGAATTTTTCTGCAGTAGGTTGCCATTTGTTTTTGCAGTAGGTTGGTTGCCAACCAAGGCTATAGGACCCAGTCTGTCCTGCTATTCAACCCATAGCAATGGAATCATATCATTCCCAAGGATAATTTACATGTGAGTGTAATGAACTCAACTGGAATTTGAACTCTGCTATCAGATTTCTTATTCTGAACTGTTTTTCATTACAACACATTACTGTATTTAAAAAAAAAAAATCTGAAATTAAAAACATTTCTCCTCAAATTGTTCAAATAAATAAAGGTCAATTTAATTTTCACTTGGGAAAATTTATCCAGATTTTAATTCTGACATTGCTTAATCAAAATGTTACTCTGAACAGGGATATGGGGAAACAATTATGTGGTGACGAGTACGCAAGTCGAAAGTAACCAAGTACAAACAGACCATCGATTTTCTGGTTATCTTGTCACAGAACTGTATGGTCTGATCTCGTTTACTGGACCAGCAGAGATCACATACTAATACAGAGGAACCTCAGTTGTCAAATGTCTCGCATGTCAAACAAATTGGTTTTCAAACAGAAAATTTGAGATGGAAATACCCCAGTTATCAAAGAAAATTTTAGTTCTTGAATAACATAGCCAAACCGAGTTAACACAAATGGAATAATTTGTGAATCAACCGCCATGTTGTATATATTCGTGTGTTGTGCTGTGCTTTTTTTTTCCAATTTTATTGTACCGTGACTCTTTTTCTCTACATTGATTTCTATTGGAAAAATAATTTCAGTTTACAAACGGTCTTCAGGAACAAATTATTTTTGTGAACCGAAGTTCCACTGTAAATTGAAACTAGTCATACCTTTTATTGTATTTTTATTATTTTTGGAACTGCTTACTAAAAATAACAACCAATTATTTCTTTAATCTTTTCTCTGTGATGTTTCTTATTTGTAAAGTCTAGAGATTCTATCATGAATATTATTTATAATTGATTGGAAAATACATTTTCTGCTTTATATTTAAATTATTCACTTCAGTTTTATTGATTTTTTTGCCAAGCCTGGAGTGGGGGGGCAGCTGGAGCTACCTTGGTAAATTTGCAACAAGTGTGTAGAATTTCATCAAAATCTGTCAAGAAATGTGGATGTACATAAATAATATACACATACAGATGCACAGACAGACATCTTTTTGTTTTATAAACATAGATTACACATACAGAGCAACCTTGGTTCTCGAATGTCTCACATGTCGAACAATTCGGTTTTCAAACAGAAAATTCGAGATGAAAATGCTTCGGTTATTGAACAAAATTTTGTTTCTTGAGCAATATTGCCGAAACAAGTTAACCCAAATGGAATCATTTCTGAGTCGACTGCCATCTTGTATACATTCACATATTGTACTGTGCTTTTCTTTACCAATTTTATTGTACTGTGACTTTTTTCTCTACATTGATTCTTATTGGAAAAATAGTTTCGGTTTACAAACATTTCAGGTTGCGAACGGCCCTCAGGAATGAATTAAATTCATAAACTGAGGTTCCACTGTAATTAAATGGTGTTTCTGAACCACAAATTAGCTACATTTCATAAATTAGAAGTGCTTGAACTGTTAGAATGTATTCAAAAAATTTTTTTTAATATTAAATTATTTCGATAAATGTAACAAGTTTGTTAGAATTTACTACATGTAACATAAGCTTAATGAAAAGTGAGTAATGCCATTTGATCCTCACTTAGTGTCCAATACAGAATTTGCCATTAAATAACCCACCAAAGGTTAGCCTGTTGTGAAATCAAAAAACTAATTAAACCTAACCTTAACCTTTTTCTATATGCTTTTACTATATATTTAGAGATTCTTGATAAAATCCAAAGAATCTGCAATGTTATTAGTCCGAACCTAGCATCTCAGTTTCAGTTCCTTTTCCACAGCCATAATGTAAATTCCCTATGTGGGTCATTCCATATCATATCAAGAAGGGTCTGACCATCACAGACACCATTTTTTTTTTTGTTCAAATTTGGCACACTTATAGAGATTCATGATAGAAATTGAATGCTACTTATTTTACATCTCTAGGTCAAAGTGTACCTGAGATATGACCTTTTGACCCTTCCCCAAAAGGTGAAGTTTGGAAAATAGTCATAAAGGTTAAATATCAATATCACAGTTGTTATTTAATCCACAAAGCTAAATTATATACAATTTTAAAGTACTTGGATAGATCTAAAAGGTGATATATTTATTTGTTTAAAAGTCAAATAAGATAATTTGATCTTAAACTTTGTCTTTTAATTTCTCTAAAACTATATCTTTAATTTTTTTTTTTTTTTTTTAAATTTATCAGGATTTTTTCCAAGCACACATCCTAACCACCAATTCCTGTAATAGATTGCTATAACAAATTCCTGAATGTTTTCAAGCTCTTTATTGTTTCATTTTAGAAGTATTTTTCTTTCATCCTGAGTTGACACAGTTATTGCTGTCTTGGGGAAAAATAATCTAGTTTTGAGTTTCTGTAGTGTAATTGTTGAGGCATTTTTAATCTATTTTTCTAAGATTTCTGCTTCATTTGTTCATTAATACAAAATATTTATACCTGAAATGTTTTTGTTTTTTTTCTCAATCAAACAACTATCTTGGTGGGAGTATTTGTTCATTATAGGGTCACTGCAGATTTGCTTTTGCTACTAATCTTTTAATAGTACCACCTAATCCATCACATGGTTCTTTCCCATGAGATGAAGCAAAAAAGTTCCACTCTGAATCAATACCAAAGTCAGCCTTATGGTTGCACAAATTGATAACCTTTTTATAATGTGAAGTGACACCAGAGAAATAGATCAGATTTTTTTATTTTAAAATTATGATTTTTTTTCAGTACTTCTATTAGTTTTCTTTGGAACAAATTGACAGAGCTACTGTCATGCTTCAGACAATCTGATATAATTACAATATTAATATACTCCAGCTCTTTGTCATTTCTGTAATAACAGATAAATGGATATAATATGACTTGAGAATTATTCCAGTCGAAGCCTTGTGCAGCTTCCAGAAAAATAAATGAATAATTCTCAGTAAAATCTACAATAAATGACTTTACCAAACATCAAAGAACTTTTCTTGTTAGAACAAAATTTTGATAATTCTTTGGCAATGAAATCATGCTTTTTTTTAAGGATTGAAGGCCAACACAAAAAGTTTCAATAAATTCTTCTGTAAATTATGATACAGTTTGCTGTGTGGTTTTATCAGCTGATAGCCATTGTTTGTAAATAAAATCATTTATTAAATTTTTATTTAGAATTTCTTCTATATATGAAACAAAATCTTCCATCAAATTGCTACAAGTTGAGCAGTCACCCTAGTAGCAGTTGGAGATTGCTTCATTATATGTAACAGTAGGTATGCATTGGTGGTAATCTGTTAAATGATATTGTTCATCTTGAGTCAGTGTACCAAGATAAGCCCTCCCACAATCTTCATTCATATTTTGATGATTTGTACAAACACAGACAAGCTACTAGGATACATTCTTTAGGTTCTGAGCTCAGCAAATTTTGAAAAAATAACTGTTTTTTTTTTTTTTTTTTTTTTTTTTTTTTTTAAATAATTGGTATAACTATTTCAGGTCACAGAGTAGAAGATACCTTTGTTCTTGGACTCTTCTACCATTCTTTAAGACTGTCTTATAGTCATTTTTTCCAGGCATCACACTGCAGGCTTCTTCACTCTTATAAAACAGCACACCTTCATCAAGTGTCTCTTGTAGGAATCTACATTTTCACATATTTGCTAAAGAATATTCATTCTTCATTTATGAGTTTTTTAGCTTGTCTTGTCTTGTATGTTGTGGTGCCAAGTTCCATATAAATTCTTTGAATACTTCAGCTTTTTGGAAAGTATTGTCAAAATTTGTACTTTTTGGGACCTCTTTTCACAAGCTGCAATTATTTTGTAATAATTTCACTTTCATCAGATCTTTTGTGTTCTCCTGCACTGGTAGGTTCTTAAATATTTTAAGTTTTATCAGTTTAATTTTCTTTGATACTGCTCCTTCAATCTTTCTTAATTTTTATTCCTCATAACTAGTTTGTTTATCAAGTTTTTGATGCTTGATTGGTGATTCACCAATTATTGACAGTGACTCATTAAGAAGTTGCAATTTATTTTCAGTATCTACAAAAATGCTAGAAGGCTGAGGATGGTCTTCAGCTAATGTTGAAACACTTTATAAAACTGAGGTAATGTTATTAATTTTATTCAACAATGGGTTTGCTTGTTAATCTCTTTCAGATCAAAACTTAATTTAAATAAGCAGATTAGCTTTTAGATCTATCCAGGTACTTTAAAATGGTATGTAATTTAGCTTTGTGGACGAAATAACAACTGAGATATTGATATTTAAACTTTATGACTATTTTCCAAAGTTCACTTTTTGGCAAAGGTCAAAAGATCATATCTTGGGGAAGTGTTTAAACTAGAGATGTAAAACAGATGTCATTCAATTTCTATCATGAAGCTCTTTTGTGTTAATTTTACATGGAATGACTCTTGCTTTTTGTATAAATATTTTCATGGTAATTGTTCTGATGAACTTTCCTCTATAGATTGCTGGCAGTGGGGGGTATTACTAACACTTTTGTTTAGTTTCTTGTATATATAAATTAGTAAATATTAATTGAATTTTTATTTTTAAAAATTGTTACTTTTAATCTCCAGCCCCAACAGATAAATTGTACATATGAGAACTAGTTAGGAATTCATAGAGACTTTGAGGTATTATGGTGGCTGTAGTAAGAATTGTAAGTCAGAACATTGTTTTGTTGTAAAGAATACTGTGGTATGTTTATGTCAGTAATTGTGGTTAGCTGAGTTTAATTAAAAGATTGATGGAAAACCTTTCCTCATCCCCTGTTTTGGCCTTGTGCCATATTTTTGTATTTTACAAAATAAATATTACTTTCCTCTATGGTACCTAGACTTTATGAATTTAACCACAGTAGTAGATTGGCTGTAAGGTTTCACCATTTTACAGTTGAAATGGCTAGAGGTAAACCGTAAGTTCTATGCTAATAGTTTCTTCTCTCACACTTCTCGCTTGTGGAACTCTCTTCCACTTTCTTGCTTTAGACATTTAAATGTAATGTTCTTATCTTCTATCTTCTTAATTCCTGTTTTTTTTTTCCTCATATTCTCTTACAGTCAGTAACCTTTGCATCTTAGTGGCTTTATTGCCTTGTTTGTCATGAAATGATAAACAAAAAACCTGAACCACCAGAGAGCAGCATCAGTATTTCTTGTTCTTTGTAGTTTGGGGGGGGGGGGCTTGCAATATACACCTGATGTTTTAAGTAGAAGTTCACTTTTTTGTTTGCATTTTGGAATGAAATAACTTTTTTTTATTTTTTTTTATTTTAATTATTTAACAAAAAATAGTTTATATATTTCTTAGAAGATTTTTTATAATAATGTAATAAATGCTATATTTTTTTCTTAAATTTAAAAATGAAAGAAAGGCAGAAAGATAATAAAGCTGATAAAAATAAAAAAATCCTTTTTGAAGATAAGAGAAAAAAAAATTGTAATTAGAGACACTTTGGGCTGGAGAGTTTGTCATTTTAATTTATATTTCTTTTTAACTTTCTTTCCTTTTTGAAGCTTTTTTTTTAAGCTTTTTTTCTTTAAACTTTCTTTTTTCTTTTGTGCTTTCCCACTTTTTTCTATGGTTAAGTTTTCTTTCTTTCTTTCTTTCTTTCTTTGGTAAGTTTTCTTTCTTTCTTTCTTTCTTTGGTTAAGTTTTCTTTCTTTCTTTTTCTTTGGTTAAGTTTTCTTTCTTTTTTTTTCTTTGGTTAAGTTTTTTCTTTTTTTTTTCTTTGGTTAAGTTTTCTTTCTTTTTTTTTTTTGGTTAAGTTTTCTTTCTTTTTTTTTTCTTTGGTTAAGTTTTCTTTCTTTTTTTTTTCTTTGGTTAAGTTTTCTTTCTTTCTTTTTTTTTCTTTGGTTAAGTTTTCTTTCTTTCTTTTTTTTTTCTTTGGTTAAGTTTTCTTTTCTTTCTTTTTTTTTCTTTGGTTAAGTTTTCTTTCTTTTTTTCTTTGGTTAAGTTTTCTTTCTTTTTTTTTTTTTTAAGTTTTCTTTCTTTTTTTTTTCTTTTTTTTTTTTTTTCTTTTTTTCTTTGGTTAAGTTTTCTTTCTTTCTTTTTTTTTTCTTTGGTTAAGTTTTCTTTCTTTCTTTTTTTTTTCTTTGGTTAAGTTTTCTTTCTTTCTTTTTTTTTTCTTTGGTTAAGTTTTCTTTCTTTCTTTCATTCTATGGTTAAGTTTTCTTTCTTTCTTTCATTCTATGGTTAAGTTTTCTTTTTTTGGTTAAGTTTTCTTTCTTTATTTCTTTGCTTAAGCTTTCTTTCTTGCTGTCTATCATTAAGTATACTTTCTTTCTTTTTATCTTTCTTTCTATGGTTAAACTTTCTATGTTTTTGTATCCTTAGGCTTCCTTTTTTTATCTTAGACTTAAAAAAGAAAACCCTGTCCAATAGAATTTAAGACTTTGTCTACAGTGAATTATACAATCTTCTGATAAGCCTACAACTAACAGTGCACTTGTAATCATCTGAATTAACTCGTCAGACAATCAGTTACAATGGGGTGTAGTCTGCTTGTATTGCAAAAGAAAATGATTAAGAGAAGAGATAATGTTGTCCTGCCATGTTTAATCAACTTCACCTTATTGTAACCTCACCATAGTGTAATGATTAATGAGACGGGACATCCAGTATACACATAT
The DNA here is from genome assembly GCA_903632075.3 of Acanthosepion pharaonis. Taxonomy (NCBI): domain Eukaryota; kingdom Metazoa; phylum Mollusca; class Cephalopoda; order Sepiida; family Sepiidae; genus Acanthosepion; species Acanthosepion pharaonis. Next base: position 224,540 of record CAHIKZ030002999.1, on the reverse strand, counting down.
TCTTACTGGCCGTGGTAGAAGTCTTCACCTGTTCTTGTCATTAGCACCAAATATCAGGTGAAGAGTACATGTTGCAGGCAGGGTGTATATTTCATCTGTTTGAGGTTTACACCATTCATCTGGATCCCAGATAAAGCCATCTAGTGTTGATTCATTGTATGCAAAGTGCTTGGATGAGCTGTATCTTCTGGTTCCACCAGGCCTGGCCTTCATGTCTAGGACCCACCATGCCACTTACATACACTATTTACATTATTTGGACTATTGTCCTCATCTTTGTTGCCATATTTATTACGTTTCGGTCGTTAAACGCTTCGGCCTTCTTCAGGTGGTTGGAATGTCAACAAAGATGAGGACAATAGTTCAAATAATGTAAATCATGTACATAATACCTCATCTCAGAAATATAGACAGCCACTTACATAGAAGCAAACCACCCATATTCCTTCCTTATTCCATTGGCGAGAAGTAAGTCCCATTCAAATAGCTTCTTCCTGCAAACCACTTCTGTATATAACAGACTCCCTAGAGGATGTTTCTGAAATATACTAGAATCTTAACCTATTCAAGTCGAGTCAACTGTTATCTTCCTCCTCCTCCTATCCATATAAACTACCCTTGATCATCTCTTTACCTCAACTGGGCCCCTGGGCCTTGTACAGGGTGGACCTCACTGTAAAAACAAAAGATACCTAACCAAAATGTACCCCCCTGTGGCACTCTATTGTACCATTAGACAAGCCATGGTTTTTGGTTTCCTGGAAGCTTACTCAAAAGATTAACAGATCATGAACAGCTAAACTCGGCAGACACCAGTGTAACAAATGACAACAATTTATTAGTATAGACTATCCTGTTACAAATTCATGACGGTCGTCCTCGAGTATAGAATCCAGAGGTTAGCAGTGAATATTTCGGAGACAGTAGGAAAGCGTAGTTCAGGTTCGCAGTGGATATCACAGCAAAGTAGCAGAGCGTAGTTCTTCCTTCTGTCATTTTCGCCTGTCAAGTTGGCACTGGTCATTCCGGTAGGGTAAACAAAGATGGCCGCCTTTATACATGACGGATACAATGTTCTGCAGCTTCTGATTGGTTAACCTTCTATTGGTGGACTATAAAGGGAGTTAAGTCATTTTCTCTAACTTACTAGTCATATATATATATATATATATATATATATATATATATATATACACACACACACAAAAAAAACTGTAACATATCCAAATAGGTTACAATTTTTCTTGGTTCCATCTTGAGGCATTGAGAAAGGGATAATTGCTATGCTATACATAACCTGTACTTGTACTAGTTACCAAATACAACACACCTGTCTAGGTTTTGAATATCGTACCTGGGGAGGAGAGCTCTTTGCATTTGGTGCAATCAATTTAAGTAGCTCCTTTCATTCACCAGAATTCATATCATCAAATGCATTTCATTTGTTGTGTACTTGCTCAAAATAAAGTTCAGTACTGTACTTTATTCATCGTTGACAAGCCGTGGCTTTGTTGATCTAGGAGAGATTGTGGTTGTACTATTTATTCAACATCAGTAAATCTTCCTGAAAAAAAGGCATAAATGTACCAACAGAGGAAATGATGTTGTTGAAAAATTATCAACAATTAAAGGTGAAATGTAAAAATCATACAACAGCTATGGGTCTGTTTTGTCTCAATCACTCCTTTTCTACCCTTGAAGCACTGAGAGACATCTGTTTAAGTAATGCTGGTGACCCATGTTTCTAAACTACTCAGGACAAGATATTTTGGTAAGATTTCAATGTAAGTCTGCTAGGCAGGATGGTTGAATAACATTTCCCAAGTTAGTCTGGATTTTGCTATGTTTTTTGTAAACACATTGATCTTGTTGCCACATCTTCCTCAGGTATGAGAGGTGAAGCAGAGAAAATTCAGTTGTAATGAATGCCATACACCTAAGCATTTCATAGGTTCTGATTAATATTTTAAAACTAAACTTTCTTCCATCAGGTACCAATTTGATTTACTAGTCTGCTATATTTTTTTCCACTTTGCATTTTATTCCTTCACCTTAGTATTACAAGCTAAAATGAGCAACATTGTAGATATTGTCATAAAAAATCAACTTTAATGGAGTGGACATTCGGTATGACTGGATGACAGCTGGCTACCAAAGCGGATCTTTTTCCTCACAATTCAAGGAAGGTAATCAGAAAAGAGGTGGTGAAAAGAAGAAATTCAAGGAAGTTCTAAATTGAAACATTGTCAAGAGACAGAACAACAATCTTCAAATCCAAACAGTCAGCAGAATTAAAGGAAAAGAGACAACAACAATCAAGTCCTAATCCCCCATCCAGAACAAGATCTACTCAATGTTAAAGGACTTTTCAAGCAAAAATCTGTCTCATTAGCCATGTCAGAGTTCATAAAAAAAAAAAAAAAAAAAGCCAACCAACAAATAAAAAAAGACCCTTACCATTGACTTGAAGGGATAACTACAACGATTCCAAGATCTTTCAATATGCCAAGTCACTAAACAACGTTTTGTGCATTTATGATACCATCAGGGTTACTACCCTATTAAACAATCATTGTTTGATCATATGTAAGACCCTTTTATCCTCCTCCCCACTCAAAAAAAAAACAGCATTAAAATGTCTCTTGAGTCTTGTATGCAAATTGGGGCATCTAGTCTACTGTTTACCTAAGCACTGTTAATCCCTATCATTATTTTAAATAATTTTACTCCAAAAAAGGTAACAAAGCCACTAAGATGCAAGAGGTTGCTGAATGTGAGAGAATATAAGAAAAATGAAAAACATTAAGGCATGAGAGCAATAAAAGAACAGAAATTAAGAAGACATAAGATAATGACTGACATTGCATTTAAATATTTGAAGTTCAATTTTGGGAGCAACTGTAAAATGATGAGACCTAGCTGCCAATCTAGTACTGCACTTAAATTCATAAAGTCTAGGTACCATAGAGGAAAGCTCTTTAGAACAATTACTAGAAGAGAGTTCCACAGATGAGAAGTACAAGAGAAGAAACTATTAGCATAGAATTTTTAATATATGCCTGATATACAGAGGATCAAGATAGAAGAGGTTGACAATTCAGTAGTACTAATGTTACTTTTGGTGGACCATGCATTTATATAGTTACATTCTCTGCAGCCTTATAATCTATGTTACAATGATCTAGTACAGGGATGTGCTGATTTAGGGTTTTAAAATCATTCAGTGTGCCAACAGCATATGTATTTTTTAAGTCAAGGTCAATATACCTGTTCTACAGTATATTCTATATAGGAATGTATAGTATATATACTTTGGTATGTATTTGTTATATTCCATGCTAATAGGAATATATACTTGAAAAACAACGTGGATAAAATGAGTAAAGGTTTATTGTAAAAAAACCAATACAATAAGAATAAAGGTAACAATTATGCACAAGGTCATCGCAAGTCAGTCCAGTAGTGAGTGCTACTAGTGGAAGGTCAGTAGTTATTACGTAAGTCTGTGTCGTATTCAACAGGTCCCAGCTAGTCAATATTTACTACCTCCCTCATAAGGGTAGATGTGGCACAAGGCTGAGTTTGACGTAGGTCTTCCAAGCCTGTAGGCTCAGCCAAAAAATCCCCATTGAACATGCATAAATGGGATTGGGTCAATCTATCTCCCAGAATGAGACTCTGCCCTTTGGCATAGCTTTGTCCAGTTTCCACTCTGCCAGAATGCAGAGAGTTTGATCGTCTAGCTGGAAGAGATCCCAGCTAATCAGTATTTACTACCCCCCCCCCACGAGAGTAGATGTGTCACAAGGCTGGGTTTAACGTGGGTCTTCCGAGCCTGTAGGCTCAGCCCAAAGATGCCCATAGAATCCGCATAAACGGGATCAAGTTGGTCAACCTCCTGAACGAGACTCTGCCTTTGGCTGAGCCTCATCCTAATTCCTCTCTGCGCAGAGGCAGAGAATTTGACTGTCTAGCTGGAACAGGTCTCAGCTAGTATATTTAGCTACTCCCCGATGAGGGTTGCATGTGGAACAAGGCCGGTTTAATGTGGGTTCTACAAGCCTGTAGGCTTGGTCAAAAATATTCCCTTTTTGAACTCACATAAACGGGTTCAGGGGTAGTCTACCGCCCTGAATGAGACTCTGCCCTTCGGCAGAGCCTTGTCCGGGTTCCTCTCTGCCTTCAACTGTTTAACTGGAACAGGTCACAGCTAATCTCTGTAGTCTGTTTACTTACAGATACTTATAGGTAGTTACTACCTATAGTGTAGTCACTCATGGGGGTGACAGGCTATTCCATTACATGAGTATTAAAATTGAAACAGCTAAATATCTTCTTTGCGTTGTAGTAGTTATTGGTTCGGACTTCATGATGTCATTTGTGGCTGTCTACCATTGGAAATTGCTTGGTGTGCTATGTGTGGTGTAAGTTGTTGACCCCTGATCTAGTGTCTCTATATTTGTTACCATAAGATAGGGGAAATGACACACCCATGGCAGGATACAAATAAACTGTCCTATGTTGAAGAAGAAAGCAATCAGCCCACTGGTTTCTGCATAATTTTCAATGGCAGAGTTGTACAATAGACACTATGGCTAAAAATAATCCTTTTATTTTTCTCTCTCTCTCTTTTTTCCTCAAAAATAAATCAATAAAGTGATGGATAGTGGCTCGGATTGAAGAATCAGAGAGCCAAGTTCAAATTCCAGTCGGATCCATTACATTCATTTATTTGCTAATACTCTTGGCAAAGGTATGAATCCTCTTCTTCTCCCCCCAGCTATGGGTAAATAACAGGACAGACTCGGTTCTATAATCTTGGGTGGCGACTGGTGTAGAAGAAAAACTCTGAATTCAAAACTGGCTTGGAGAGGGTTGGGCTCCATCAAGCTATCTTGCTCAAGTAACACCACTTCTACTTTGGCTGTAGTACACATGGTTCCTCTATGATTCTGTGGGACACAGTATATAAAAAAAAAATAGATAAAGCATTTAAGATTATAGATATTAAAAAGAAAAAGATAAAATTTGGTAAAAGTTAATAGGGGGTCCAGTTTTCCATATAAATACATTGTAAATTGATCCCCCTTTATGAAAGTCAAAATAAACATGCTTATTTTATATGATTTCTTAAAATGGAAAAAAAAAAATTCCTTTTTTTTTTCAAATTTGAAATTTATAATCTAGTTGTTTTTATTATATTACAATTGATTAAACACTACAGATTATAAATTTTAAAAAAAATTTTTTTTTAAATTTAAGAAATCATCTCGTAGGAATTTGATATATTTTGATAGCAGCATCAATTTATACTTCACAGACTTCATTGCCAGTTAAAAAAAAAAAAAGAACATTTTAAAACTGATGTTAAATCATTTATTGTCGTCTTATATAAGGTTGGTCAGATCACATCTGTCATGTCACATTAATTGCTAATTATAGAACTTATCCTTTTAGAAACCTTTAACCTTTCATACTGGCAAAGAAAGCAGTGTGTCAAAAGGATGGTTTTTCCCTTGACACCACTATTATTTTAACTACCTTCACTCCTCGGCAATGTTTATTGTTTGAAAAGGTGATGATTAGAATTGTAATAAAACCTAAACATATGATGAAAGTGAATTTATATATATATATTTTTTTTTTTTTGTTGAGAATTTACAACATATTTATTTATTAGATTGTTTATTTACAAGAATAATTTTAAATTTACATTCCAAAAACAAACACAATTGAAACTAATGCAATGCAATATTATCATTTACCAATTTATAAAGAAATAAATACGAAAATTTTTTATTCATAAATTTGAGTTGGGATCAAATATGGATTTAAGTCCAACAATCAGAAGATAAAGAATGAATAGGAAATGTTTATTACTGTAATATGTTTCATTAAAGAAGTGGTTCTCAAATGGTGTACCTGGGTGCACTAGTGTGACCTGGAAGATGTGTAGGTGCACCCTGACATTCCAGAGAAATATGTGTCCAGATATAAGAAATAAATATATTTACTTTATTATATACCTACCTCATTCATATTTATGTGAATTAGGTTTTTCTGCTCTCACCACAATTAAGTGCAAAAAGAGAGGAACTCTTCAATGTATTGATGAGGAAAGGAGAGTTTGCCTATCAAATATACACCCAAACATTAAAGAAATCACTAAAATTCATCAGGCTCATGTTTCTCATAAACTTTTTTCTTTTCATGTGCCATGTCCTTTCAGGACATAGGCAATCATGGCTCTCCACTTCCTCCTATCCCTTGTGGCTGTCAATAGGTTTTGTGTTTATGCTAAGTACCCCATACCCTGTTATGCCATCCATCTGCCAACGCCCGCCAGGTATGTCGTGTTGATTTCCCTTCCTTGACTCTTTTTCCCCTCTATTCAACCTGTGAGTACCAGATTATCCAGGCCCTCCTTTCTCATAAACACAAGAATGAATTAACTGAAAGTATCTTTCATTTTATTTTTTTATTGCATTATTTCTTTTCTGCAATATTTGGCACATAAAAGAAAAAATACCAAAATTTCTTTGTACTTTTTCATCTCATTCTTATTGATAAATGTTTTTTATTTGTTTTCTATCTTATCATTCATAAGTTTATAAACATTAAGTAAAGTATTAAAACAAGCAAACCAGCCATAATGAAATCCTTATTATTTACCATTTTATAAAGTTTGAATTGATTGGCAATTAGCCAATATTTTGCTTGTCATTTCAATACACAATGAACAGTGTAAATAAACATTGTTTATTAGATTGTTTATTATTTTTGTTGTAAATTCTCAAGAGCAAAGAAAACACATTAATTTACTTTCATATCTTTAGGTGTCATTACAATTTAATAAACATTGTCAAAGATTGAAGGTAGTTAAAATAATAGTGGTATCAAGGGAAAGAAATTCTTTTGCAGATAAAAAGTGCAAATAATGATGTTTTTATATAAATTTTACAGAAATTAATTTGTCATTGAGACATTTAAACCAATTAAAATGATGTATTTACTTTTTTCTCCCCCCTCTCAAGGTTTCATGAATAGTTCTGGATTTCTCCGGCTTCTGGAAGAGGAAAATGATTGTAACCTTGAACTTTGCCCTGTTGGAGTTGTCCATGAAAACCCTATGGTGGGGAACCGAGCAATGTACTTCTCAGATGTTATTATGCGAAGTGACAATGGGTAAGCAATGATTTTTATTTGGTAAAAACTCTTGGGCATTTTTTTACAACCTCTTCAAACAGTTGTCCTCATATTTGCTTCTGTGAGGTTTGGCTGATGTATTCTTTAGCCTTCTTAATGTAATTGGAAGTTCTGAGATGAATTGTCATTTTATTAATATCATAATCTTTGTTGTTTTTATTCATAATATTTCGGTCAATCTGTTCTCCAGCTGGCTCAACATGTGGTAATATTTAGCAAAGCTAATCTAGTTGACCATTATTACTGATTATAGAGTTTGATCCTCACTGGGTGCTCCAATCAAAATTTTATCATATTAGAAAATTAAGTAAACTAAGCAAACCTTCAAGTAGGCAATAAATATTTTCTTGATAGAAAACAATTAATGAAATGGCGTCCAGTTAGATGACAGGATATAAAAAAGTTCTCTATCATTGATTAGGTTTCGAGAAGAAAATTTATCACCTTCTCAGCTAAGAATAGCCAGAGTAATAAACCATAATGCTAATCCGTGTCTGTTCATGCTTATCAACCCAATAATTCTCCTCCCCATTAACCAACCTGTTCTGCTCTGTCTTGCATTTTGATCTCTTCCCAGTCATTCAGAAGAATTTTTTTTTTTCTTTTGATTGCAAAGGAATCATTGGCATAGCAGACAGCGAAAATACTGTTCCTTGTATGAATGAACTGACCCTTGCCTGTCCATGTTAGGGAAATGATCACATTCCTTTACCTGCAATTAACTCATTCTGATCTGCTTATACTGCTATGTCTATATGCTATATGTTGTTAAAAGATGAGGGTAAATAAAAGAATTATAGGCAAAGCAAACAGAAACAATGTGGATTTCAATCAAAATATCTGATTGAGACCCACAGGTGTAATGGCAAGTTGAGATGTCAACAGTATGGCGAAAATCTAAAAATGGCACTGAAATTATGTTAATTCATGATTTTTGTTTTTTTTCAGTCATGAATACAAAGAATTTCATGATCTAAAAGGTCACAAGTTTGCCTACAGTGAACCGTATTCCATGAGTGGTGCATACATTGTTTTGGATGAATTGAAGAACCAGAAGACAAATTCCTCATTCTTTGGAGATATCTTTCAGTCAGGTAAGCATCATCGGAGGCTTCTCATTTTTTTGTTATAGTATATGTGTGTGTGTATATAGTTTTAAGGTGTACTATATTTATGGGATAAAGTGCTCAATATCAGAGATAGTGTGTAAATATAAAAGTGAACATAGAACTCAACAGGCAACAGTCTGTTTCATGCTAGACGCAATCATCAGGCCACCTATATATATATATATATATATATATATATATATATATATGCAAAGGGAAGACAGGAAGGTAAAGAAAGAGTCGGTAAACTTAGACTAGCAGTACATTTATAACTGTTAAGCCCAATGTGGAACAGTCAAACACATCTGCATCTGAAAGTATGAACTATGATTGATGGTATTTTCTTCTTTGTCTGCTCACCCTGATCGAATCCTGCCTGGGATTTTGGAGTTGACAGCATGGTTAATCTGACAGGCAGTAAAGGATTTTTTTCCCCTCAGGCAAACTGGAAAGAGCTTGCTTGGGACTGTACATTCATGATAAACAGTGAAACATGCTGTACAATAATAAAATAAATAAATATATATATATATATATATATATATATATATATATATATTTTGCATGAAAATAAATCCATGTTTTTCAAAGGAAGTGAAAATAGAAGAAAAATATGTTCTTGTAAAGTGATTAAGTTGGTTAAGATATGAGTGGAGGAATTTAATGTGGGCTTTTATGGACAGTAAGTGATTGATTGAGCTTTTTTTTTTTTTTATTATTATTTGTACTATGTTCTTGGTGCAACTGTAGGTGAGTTTTGCAGTATTTTTATTGAGCATTTTGTGTAGAGTGCTGGATTCTGGGAAGCATTTGTTTAAGAGTTTGAAGAATATTTTACCTATGTTTGTTTTTACTGTACGGTGGGTTGAATCATGTGATATTTCTTTTCCTGTTGACCTTTTTTGTGCTATGTGAGTGTTGCCAGGAATTCACTAACTTTTAGGGCTGTTCCGTCGTCTTTCTTAAATATGGTTTCATTGTAAGAATTGTCGGAAAGTCTGCGGTTAATAGAGTTTGGTATCTGTTCAGGTGGTTCATCATTAGGTTTTCTGTATGGTTTCTATGTGCTTTTTTTTTTTTTTAAGGTAACATGTAGAAAGTCTATTTCGTTTAGGAAAGTCTATTTCGTTTAGGTGAGTTTTTATAATTACAGTGTAACCCGGATATAAGAGAGTTGTCGGGACCAGAGAAGAAGTCTCTTATATCCGGGTTTGGTCTATTTTATATACATTAACACAGGCTCTAATTTGGGACCAGAGAAAATCTCTCTTATATCCGGGTTACACTGTATATCAAATCAGTTCTTTTTGAAAATCTTTTTTATTGCTATATAAATGTATAGCTGGGAGGAAGATTTAATGTTTAGTGACCTAGACTTGAACAGGTTAAGATTGTAGTGATCAGGGAAGCAGCCTCTTGGGAATTAGTATCTAAGTGTGACTCTCTGGGCAGGTGAGGGGAGGTTGGAATAAATCGCTCCTCACCTATATGTCAATATGCAATTCTAAATCTCTTTGTTTATTTGTGCTACTAATGATATTAATTAAATAGGAGTAGGTAGGCTTTCCTACCGCCTGGTCAACACTCCTCCCCCTTCTCTAGTTAGTTAGTTAGTTTTGCCTTCTCTAGTTAGTTAGTTTTGAAATGCTTTAAAAAAAAAAAAAAAAATCAATTTAGAAAAATAACATATTTGATATAGATGTAAAAAGTAACCTAAATATTGTATGTATGTATGTTTATGCCAAACTTCACTTACAATTCCATAATTTTTTTTTTTCTTTCTTTCTTTCTTTCTGTCCCATTCAGGTTCACATCTCAAATCTATACAAATGGTCCTTAAAAAACAAGTTGATGCTGCTGCCATCGATTCCCGTGTTTTAAAGTATTTTCTTGACAGAAATCCTCGCCATGAAAGGGAGTTAACTGTGCTTACTTCACTTGGACCTATGCCGACTTACCCGATTGTTTTCAGAAAAAACCTCCCAGGTATAAACTTTTGCATGCACCTTCTTTGCCATTTTATAATCATCTTCAATCTAAACTAGTTACTTACATCAGTGGATGCCTTTTAAGTTGCAATCATTTCCTGTGTTTTTATTTGCAGCACATAAGATAGAAAATGTCTTTTGGTACACCTCATGAGTTAAATAGTAAGATAGCTGGAGGAACATCCTTGAATGTCTGAACTCCAAACCATGTGGAAGATTTCCTTACAAGTCATGAATAAATTCATTTTCTACTGACATCGTCATTTTATTTAAAGCCACAATATTTTCACTATTTACATTGTCCAGACTATTGTCCTTATCTTTGTTGCCATATTTATCACAAGGCTCTGGCCTTCTTCAGGTGCTTGGAATGTTAAACTACACCCTTTATTTTACTTGCTGGAATAATCTGTTTTAGTGCCATGGGTAATGGATGTCAGTTATTGCCTGTTAATTCCCCCTCTGAAAGTTCTCCACCACCTTAACCAGGTATTGAACTCATACTCTTTGGGTGTTGTCACTGGCTCTCACTAACTTTCTTTTAAGTCATGAATTATTACCTGATAGGTGGGGATAGAAAATAGATTTATACCTTTTCCCAAATGTATTTGCACCTAAGTTAATACAACAAAGCAAATCTGTATTGGAACTCAGTTCTTCCATTAACAATTTCAGTCTATATTCCCTAGTGGTCACTCATCTATTTAGTGACCCAGCTCAACATTGCTTAACTTCAGTGATCATACAGGATTTAAACAAGACATAGCTGTAAGCCCAAAATGCCATGACACTTACATGAGTAAATAAATTGATCAATCAGTTCATTGACAAACATGATACACACTTTATCAAGGTTTCTACAGTAGACTGATTGACCAACCAGATTAAAAGAATCCAGTCTGTCCTGCTATTCAACCCATAGCTGAGGGGGGAGAAAAGATGGGTTCATACGTCTCGCCAGGGCATTTGTGCACAAGTGAATCTAAGAATCTAACAAACTCAACCGGAATTGAAACTCACCTCCCTGATTTCTCATTCCAAGTGGATTTCCATTACACCAACCATGGTTGAGATTAGCAATAGAATGGCTACTTGTGGTTGCTGATAAATTTAACTTCTTAATTTAAAAAAAATAAATAAAATAAATAAATAAACTGAGCAAAGAAATTTTTTTTAAACTTCTAATTGTTTTTTTTTTTGTTTTTTTTTCCACAGCTGCGATGAAAACAAGTATTGTAAAAGCTCTTTTGGCCATGCCAAAAAATCCTAAATGGGCCAGCAAGCTCCGTGAATTGTACATAAGTGATCTAATTTCCATTGATATGAGCCTTTACAATGTGGAGAAAGAAATACATGAAAATATCAAGGGTCTAACTATGAATCCAGCTTATTATTAAAAGAAATGATAAACATTTTTAAGAAATAAAATATTTTTGCCATTTTAAAGCATTTTGCTTTGTTGATTACTTTAACATTGTTTTTTTTAATTTCAGAATCTGTTTTATCTGCACAGCTCCCTTAATACCTTTTGCTTTAAAGGGGGGGGGTTTATGGTTGCTATCTTCAATATTTAAAACTGAAATTCGTCTCCTCCCCTTACTCAATGCAAGCATGAAGTCCTTCGACAAATCAAATATTGAATTAAGTGTGAAAATGTTCACATTCCTTGTGAATATTTTTTCTTCTTTTTTTCACTTCCCTTGAAAGGCATGCATTTATTTTCATACAAAGCCACCGAGGAATGGAAATAACAAAGATAAATCTGAATTGTCTCACACACACAGAATTCATTTTATTTTAAATTACATATATATATATATATATATATATATAGAGTTCCATTCTTTCTCACCCAAGCACATTTAATCACTTCTTTTTGTGTGTATATACAATATATATGCCACACCCAGTCATAAGTCCCAATTATCTTTCAAATCAATTAATTTATATCTTTTTCATTGTCCACCCACCAGATTTCATCGGTGGGTAAAATCAGAGGTTATTTAAAAGTCCAGAGGACAGTATGAGTCAATTTTCAGCAAAAGGCTATTGTATGGAGGATGGGGCGTTTCACTCGACTTTCAAAAACTTGTACAATCTCATCAACATCATTGTCAATGTCTTCACTATGATGAAGCTGAAAAAGAAAAACAAAAATTAGTATTTGTCAACAGGATAAACTTTCAAGTCAAATAAGTTTCATCATCTTCCTTGTCTAAATTTACTAAACTAGCCAAATACCTGTCCTACTAAAAGATAAGTCACAATACTTATCTTGAACTCTCATATTTCTGCATAAATGACATTTTCAGCAAGACATCTGTTTTCTAAGATTCTCTTTGTTCTTATGTTAAGTTCACTTGAATTTCCTATTCTGGACATAGCTACACAGGGCTGACAATTTCAGAAACATTTGAATAATATTCTAATGTTATTGTTCATAATAATAACAATATTATTATCATTATCTTCTGGGACATGCCAAGTCAAACTGACAAGGGAAATAAAAGCCAAGAGACCTTATATTATCATAAATGACAAGAAATTCAGGAAGTGTATACTTATTAACATAGCAGTATCATCTGACAGAAACACCTCCATGAAAAATCATCAAGAAATTGTCCAAATACAAGGACCTGGAGATCGACATTAACAGGATGAGGGGAATGAACACTAAGACTGTACCAATAGTAATTAGAGCACTGGGCCTCATGAGTAAAGGAAGGGACAATTTTACTAACAGTGTCCCAGGTTACATCAACATACAAGTTACCCAGGAAATTGCTCTACTACGAACATCCCATATACTAAGAAAAGTGCTATCATTTAAATGACAGTTCTCTTATAGGACCTAAGTACCGTAGTTTGAACCCAGCTCTACAGGATACAAAGCATGAAATATCACATACACAAATGAGAATAACAATAAAAATAAAATTTATATTTACTAACTAAAAACTTTTCCTACAAACAGAGAATTTCTTACTCTAGATTTTGCTAAAAAGAGCTGATCATGAGTGAGAAATTACTGTAAATTTTAATGTTTATATTAATAATATTAAAACTTAATTCAAAATACTATGTTTGACTTGTTTAAATATTTAGATCACTCAAATTTTTTTTTTTGTTCCATTCAACTAATTTCTAATAAAATATCAGGTGACAACAGTACGTATGTAGGTTTACTCCTTCACAAATGAATTTTGATAAAAATTTCTTTCTATACCACCATGAATTTTTATCTACAGCCCTTACATATGATATTTATAAAAATTTGATTTACAAATAAAACAGAAATATTCATCTAAATATAATTTTTAAAAATTAAATAATGTTACTACTTATGCTGTAAAAACAATTTCTTACTTTATATAATTATTTTTTATAAAAAAATAATTTATAACATAAATCACTACAAAAATAGCCATTTTGTTTCAACACCGGTGTCTTATCAAGTGATGATGTTGAAACAAAATGGCTATTTTTGTAATGATTTTATAACATATTTATGTTATAATTTTTTTTTTTTATAAAAAATATATCTGCTCTACTTTGTATTGAGCACTCTTAAGAATAGTAATTGTTGGTTATTGGAATTAATTCCGTATACACCAATTATATATACTTGTGTGTGTGTGTGTATATATATATATATATATATATATATATATATATATATATATATATATATATTTAGTGGTACGAAATTTTATCACTGCTATGAACAGACAAAAATTAGTTTTATTATTACCATTCATGATAATAAAAAGTAAAAATGAAAAACAGGCCAGTTAACCGGTTTCGTACCTTGCTCAACAGAGCTAAATCAAGGTAAATAGAGTAAATTATATAATTAAAAAACAAAAAGCAATGGACAAAGTTTATTGGTGGGAAGAAGAAAAAAAAATTATTTAAATGTTAATTAGTTGGAGGCCTAATATAAAGTCCTTCTGTTTACAAAGACACGGCTTTACAGATAGAATATAGATGGCCTCCAACACTTTTAGGTGGTAATTTGAATGGGACTTGCTAAGGATGGTAAAAGCGTCCGCACTAAAACTAACAGCACAATTATGGCTATTTATAAGCTGTTCTGCAATGGAATACCTGTACTTATTGGTCAAAATATCCCAGGAAGTGTACTTCCATTTTCGGAATTTCGCTGGAACATGTGGTTTTATTCTAACATCTAGCCTTTGCGTCGTTCTCCCTATGTAGTGGAAACCGCAACTACATTTAAAGGAATAAATTAATGAACTGTTATGCTGTGGTGGGAGAACATCCTTACGCATAGACGGAAGGACAGGCCCGGCAGAGAAAACAATACGAGTGTTAGTGGCAAAGTAACAATGTTGAACTGTGGTAGAAACCTGCTTGGCAGACCTATCACTAATTCTACCTAGCCAAGAAAGGCGTAGATACACAGGACATTTTTTTTCTATAGCGGGTTTCACTTTGTTAAATTCAGCAATTTTGTTCTTAATAATTGCTTGAACAATACCTAATGGGTAGGCATTGTTGCAGAGAGAAGTAATAAACCTGAGTTCATCATCCAACTTGATGACTGAACAGATCATGAGAGCCCTATGGGTAAGGGACTTAATTAAATTAATTTTGCGTTTCCTGGGACAAAAATTATCCCAACAGATATACAAACCAGTAAACGTCAGTTTACGGTAAACAGAAGTAATAAAACCTGACATAGATCTGATGACAAGTACATCAAGAAAGGGAAGAGATGGATCAACCTCCTTTTTCCTGTGTAAATTTCAAGGTCGGATGTATATTGTTAAGGGATGCAAGAAATTGGTCCGCTTTAATCTCGTTATTGAAGAGATAAAAAGTGTCATCGACCTAACGGAAATAAAAGTCAGGTTTATCAGATTTTAGTAGTACATTCTCTTCCTGGAACCCAATAAAGATATTTACTAAGATGGGCCCCTTAGGGGAACCCATCGAAACACCATCAATCTGCCTGTACATGATGCCGTCAAAACTAAACTCCACTGACATCGTGGCAAATTTCATCAGTTCAACAAACACGTCTTTCGGAATAACAAGCGGAGACAATTGACTACAATATAGGGCATCAGCATATATATCGATAGTCTCAGCCAGTTGAACACAAGTAAATAAACTGGCGATATCATATGAACATATAAATTTATCCATAGGCAAATAACACTGTATAAAACAGGAGAATTCAAAAAGAATCTTTAATACAAGCAGAGTTATACTGCTTCAAAACCAGTTGCAGTATAGTGGAAAGCCATTTAGCCACACCATGTTGAGAAGACCCTATCATAAATAGAATACATCCCATCTCTCTAATATATTTCATAAATAAAAAGACAGTAGCAAAACTGTAGCATTAGCTGACATGTTTCATCCAATGTGGACTTTTTCAAAGCAGGAAATGAATTTAACCAAACAAAATTTCCTTAATAACTGCTAGAATTTAGAAACATTATTTTATGTTCATTTGAGCAACTGAAAAATTACGTCAATTACTTTTTATGTTCCAAGAGAATATTTTCACATGTACAAATATTGTTTGTATTGTTGTGTTGATGGATTCAACTATTTTCTTTTCATTTCTTGATATATTTGTTTTGTATATTGGTTTGGGAGTGTAGTAATTGGGAAAGTCCACATTGGACAAAAATCATCAGATTAAACTACAGTTTTCCTATTGTCTTTCTTCCTATATAGACTTTTTCTACACATTAAGAATTGTTTTATATATATATATATATATATATATATATATATATATATATATATATATATATATATATATATATATGCACAGTATTTATGGAAAGTGCTCAATATCTGTAATAGAGCTAACATATTCAGTTGCACAGATATTAGTTTGTAACCCTGGGTTTCACACTTTTGCGGTCATCAAACTCCACCAGACACAAATAATCAAGCATAAATAAGTATAAATCGACCCACTTTTTAAAAAATAAACCAGTTTCAATAGATAAATAAGGCTAATATCAAAAGGTTTTCCTGATCTAAAAATATATATAAAAATAAATAAAAAATATATTTAAAAAAATATAAAAAAAAAAAAAACTATATAAATAAAAAAATTGCTGCTTACTTAAAAAAGGATGTGTAAAATGTATGACCTAATCATTGGAAAATTAAAAAACAAAATAATCTCATTGAAGAATTAATGAAAATTCTTCCTCTAAGAGATTCCAACAACTTTTTACTTATTAATATGTCTGACAGAGAGAGAGTCTGGGAAAAACACACACACACACACACACACACACATGTATATTTCTTTTTTTTAGTGAAATTGGAGTAGATTTGAATAGCAAAATTAAATTGGAGTATTTTATTTACTGGTGTGGAAATCTGATCTAGGGCAGAAGTTGTACCCATTGAATCTGGGTCATCAGAAGACAATGGAAATGGTCGAAATAATTTTTATCGATTAAAAATTGAAATAGAGCTGAGTAAGCCAGAAGGAACTTTGGAATTCACATGATTTTAGTTGAAACCCTGTGACAATCGCATGCAAAGTAGTAGGGCCGAGTGTCAGTTATAACCAGCCTGGTTTATCTACATAAACACGTAGTTATACTGAAACAGACAGACAGGAGAAAATTCTTGAAGAGAGAATTGGCCCAGGCGAGCGTTGGGAGGAGGAACGCCACTATAACTTTAAGCCCTGCACAGAAATCTTTATCCCTCCATCACAAGAGTCATATCGTTCTGAGACAATTTAACAACAAGATAATCACATACACTCTCTCTCTTTTTTTCTCTCTCTCTGTCTGTCTGTGTCTGGAATCCAGTGTATGAGTTTTTTTTTTTTTTTTACTTTTCTTTTCTGCAACCCGTTTCTCTCCTCTACTATTCTTTTCTGCTATATAAAAGACATTAACAATTCAACCATTGAATCGATGTTTGTCTGGTTTTCTACCTATATTAATTTTTTGGGCCGCATTCTAAATTTCTTAGCGGACTCCCCAGCCGTGTCTACATCTTCAGTCAACCGTGAATAGATGGACATCACTTCTGCTTTCTGGATCAAACAAATTACAATGTGGGCAGGAAGCAGGATTAAACCATCGGACCGGTCGAATAATCTACAGATGCCCAGGGGACCTATAGCCACTCCCTTAAGTTCTATTAGGACAGAGTAGATACCTCAACCCTGAGAGCAAGACGCCAGAGGTTTAGGGGCCGGGGCAAAAGTGCTAGATATGCAACAGAAAACAAAAAATATATGATAGGGTAATGGATAAGAAAAAAAATGTAGCTATATGAGTAAATTTTAATTTCACCTGCTGTTGGTTTGACTAAATAGCTTAAAATATTCTTCACATCATACAAGCTCTCAAAACTCAATCTTGTCAGAGTAAGTGAACTTTCATTCCCTGCTGATTAAAACAACTTAAAAGGCAACAATTAAAAAAAGGAAATATAAACTAGTTAAAAATTAATAAAAATACTCCATCTACAAAATCCAAAGATAATTTATATCAGCCTTCATTAAACAGCACAAAGCACTGAACCCTATGTGGCAGCAATATTCTAAGCATGAGTGAATGGTAGACTTATAGATATGCAAGATTAATTGTGGAGAGAAAAATTTTCTCAAACAACACAATTAACCAACTTTCTTAACAGCTGACCTAGCAATGTATTCAAAAAGCCTTTTCTTTAACAATTCCTTATTAAATTCTTCTTTAGTACTTCAACTATCCTTTTGTTCTTTTATTTTTCTCTTTTATGGATGCCATGTTTTTTGAAAGCTTCTTTTGACCAAGTTAACTGCCTTTTAGGCTTTCTCCACATCAACGGTTTAATGGCATATCAACTCCTTATGGGCGATTTAATGCCAAAATTTAATTTTATTGGGAGCTTAGAAGTAATCACAATATGATATCTTATTCTGCTTGCACAATTGAATACATGGCACGTGATACTCGGCTTTTATGCAATATTTGTGTGAACATAATTACTAGGTAGTAACGTATGTGTTTTATGTTATACTTTTCTTGAATTTATATTTTGGAATACAGTTTGATTTCTTCAAGAACTTTTAGGATATATAGATTAATGTCATGAAAGAGTTCTTCCATATTGGTTGTTTGCCTGATTTTGTTTGGCAGCATAACAACCTCTATGGGTTATTTAATGCCAGAATCTAAATATTTTTAACACAATTTTAGGGTTTCAACTGAACAGATTTTGAATGTAATTGCATGCCATCAACTACAGATAAAATTTATTGTTGGTTATTTTGCTATAAATAAGTCTTTTTATACTTTTATATTTAGTTTTGTTGAGTGGCTCACTACTTGCCCATAGATGAAACCCTAACTTGTGCTAACACTCTGGATCAGGATGGACATGGGAACAGCAATTGAGGTGATTCCATGCTCCTCAACACTTTGCTACGGGATATAGTTTATCAACATACCCCGGACTACACATGAATAGGTGTTCACTTTTTGAATAACAATAATTATATGCCATTGATCATCAGGATTTTAGATATGCTTAGATGGGACATAGCCAAAAAAGGTTGGGAACCACTGGTTTAAGTAATAACGATAGGATATCAAGTAAAAATTCTAACCAACCATTGTGACTAGATCACAGATCATAAAGGCTCCAATTGTTGCCTCTTCATGGTTATCCTGTATATCAATGTTAATGATGTGTGTTGGGTAACTGTCTCCTTTTTCACGGCTTTCTAAATCTGAAAAGAAAAAGAATAAGGTTTAAAGCTGGAAATAATTGAAGCATTTTATAGTTATTCAAAAAGGGAATTTATTTTTGGGCCATATAATTCATTCAGTGTATACAAAAACGCTTTCATGCAAATAGTAAAACTGAACATCTATTATATAATGTATGTATATGGGTAATTGAGCGACAAAATAAACAAAAAAAGTGTGACTGTTCTTCATAGAAAGAACTGCTTCATACAATTTTATCAATGGGATGAATTTTTTTTATTATTTATTAATCCAACAGTTTTTTATTACTTAAATGTTATCTTAGGTGTTGCATGTTCAAATCGTGTCAGACAGCACATTTTTCTAATAAGCTTCCATGTATATTCAGGGCAATAAACAAAAATAAATGGAATGTCTACTCAAATATGTGTGTCCACTATATATATATACCAAAAAAAATTTCGCTTGAAGATGGAACAGAGCTTACTTTAATTCGAATATTGAAGTTTTCGGCTCTTGTTTTGAAACATGAGAACTCTTATGTCGCGTGTTGGAATCATATTTTAAAATAAATATATATATATATATATATATATATAATATATATATATATATATATATATATATATATATATATATATATATATATATATATATATATATATATATATATATATATATATATATATAATATATATATATATATATATATATATATATATATATATATATATATATATATATAATATATATATATATATATATATATATATATATATATATATATATATATATATATATATATATATATATATATATATATATATATATATATATATATATATATATATATATATATATATATATATATATATATATATATATATATATATATATATATATATATATATATATATATATATATATATATATATATATATATATAATATATATATATATATATAATATATATATATATATATATATATATATATAATATATATAATATATAATATATATACATACATACACACACACAAAAGGTATCCATAAATTCTCTTTACAATTTAAAAAATATATTACAAAGGAAATTGATGAGATATCTTAATCATATTTGTTCTATGTACTCAGTAGTTATCAAAGTTTTTAATCACGTTGGATTTGTGTATTTCGGGTATCCTGTCAATAAAATAAATACTGTTATATATACCCCTAAAAAATGGCTACTCCTCAAGAAAAGGCACAATGTGTGCCATGTTTATTTAAACAAAATCAGATGCACAAACTTAGTGGAACTACAGAATTAAGTATGGAAGACATCCAGCATTGTGTCCATCAATTTGTACATGGCACAAAAAATTTATGGAGACGGGAACATTGCTGGAGAAATGGAGGATTGGAAACCAAGAACATCTAAGGAAAACATTGATTGTAAAAGACAAGCCTTTCAGTGTTCTACAAAGTGCATCTGCACTGCTGCCAAACAGTTACAGCTACCACATTCAACAGTACAAGTCCTACACAAGAACTTGCAATTGTACACTTACAAAGTCTAACTCTTACAGGGACTCGAGCCAAATGATAAACCATTGAAGCTATGCTACAACAAATATAGCAACTAATCAAGTACCATCTTACTGTGCTTTGTGCAACAAATAGTAGCCATATAGAGGTGTATTAGACAAAAAAAAGAAAAAATTAATTTATACTCCTCATTCTGTAACAATTTCTACATATTGGTCTGTTTATTTACCTTTGTAATACATTTTTTTTTTAATTGTGTAGAGACTTTATGGACATCCTGTGTGGTAGGGGATAAGGAGAGAGATGGGAGGGATATGTGGAAAGAGGGATTAGCAAACTTGACACACACAACATACTGAAGGCAAGGAGGACAGAAGAAAACAGCACACAACCTACAAAACAAGCTTGTGTAAATGGTTGGCAAAACAGGGATTAGGAGAGAGACCAAAAAGGCAAACTTTAAGAGCTTTAAAGAATAGGAAATTGTGGAGAGCCATGATTGCCCAATAGACCATAGCACTTACAAGAAGATATCAATGCATAACCTACCTGACCCCATTTAGTTTTCTATTGTTTTTAAATGACCCACATGGTTATCGGTATTAATTTTGTTAGGAAAGGATATAATGCTGTATGACACTGGATATAAATCTACCAGGGAAGATTCGTAAATTAGTGCACTTTCAATACATTTATAGTAAAGTTCATTATGATGAATGACCAATGCATTAATTGTATTGTTTTGTAAAAGACTCCTTTTGTGTTCAGATCCTTTCATTTTAATTCCAACATGCTTCACCTATTTCTTTCTTGTGACATCTTTTGTAATCTATTTTTTAAATTTCTGATTCAGGTAGACATGTTTTTGGTTTCCTTTTTTTGCAACAGCACCACACACAATTTTGTCATTCAATTTCCCACTCTTAGTTTGATATACAAATTTATATACCTTTCACTTCTGTATATCTATCATAGAGGTGAATGAAATCAAACAGGAGAGGAGCCTTATACATCATTTCAAGGCCTTTACGAAATAGCTTTTGAATTATGAGCAGTCCCCATAACAAGATTCTTATTAAGAAGCAAAATCTACAAAAAAAAAAAAAAAACTTAAAAAATGCCTAGAGAAGAACATATGATGGTTACTCAGGAAGTAATGCCATCTATTTTATTACGTTGGCAAGAGGTGCATATTGGTCATATGGCAGTAGACATGAACTCCACTCTTTGCCAATAACCTATAACTTTTTTTTTTTTTTTTTTACCTTGTTCACATAAAGCAGTCTGTTAAAATGGCATCTGACATGAAAACACAAAGCAGAGACATATCACTGAATTTCTCTATACAGGAAAATTTATAGCCACTGATATTTGCTGAATTCTTATGGAAACCAAACAGTGGATGTGAACAGTTAGGTGGTGGTGACAGCAATGTGTGACAAATCACATTAAAAGGCAGCCCTACACAACTTTCAACCAACAAAATAAAAATAAAACACTTCAATAGTCAATGGTGGTTGTAATTTCAGTATGGAAGTCTACATATGAACTCATTGAGTAAGATATATGATTAATACAATTAAAAAATTTGTCACTTAGCTGATTGTTATCATATTCAGTACCACAGGCCCATCAGGTTCCTAATCTATAAGAAAAAGGGAAAAATCCCTAATTTATTTTATAGTAGGTTCAGCTAGAATTTTTCTTAAAACCTCAATAGTCTATAATAATATTTTCAAAAAATAGCCGAGAGTGAAGAAAAAAAAAATGTCAAAAATGTGTTATAATTCCAAGTCTCTTAATATAAATCTTTTCTTTAAAATTTCAATGTGATATTGATAAAAATAGGTAACGGTCTTTAGCTTGAAAATTCATTTTTCAAGTTCACAATAGGATTTGAACCGAATCAAATCTGCTTGAATCTAGCAAGTATAGTCACTCCTGAATGAAGATAAGATACATTCAATTTCATCCACCCAAAATGAGGTTTGGTAACAGAAAAAGCTTCTCTCAAGCGTGACACTATTTAGCTATGGCTAACTAATTAACCATAGAAATTAAAACAGAAAATAGACATTCTTAAAGCGAAAAAGAGCTATTGAAAGATAGACTGATCAATGAAAAAAAAAAAAAAAAAAATTTAATTCTATTTATGAAAAAAAGATACTTTTCACAAAAGACAGAAAAAGCCATGGAAGAAGCCATGTGTAAGGTCTTGTCAGGTTCATTTATGTCTCGCTGAGGGAGATAGAAAGAAAGGCAAATATGAAGATTTCGGCCAAAACACGTGCCAGTCATAAAAATTTCGGCTTGAGACAATCGCAGATGCAGGACAGGGAGAACCAATGTTAATTATCTTTGCAAGATATCATTTATTTTTTTTATGTTACCACGAGAGAGAAGCAGTATGGCGGCCATAAAATTTTGGCATTGTCTCGAGAAGATTGTTATCATTTACTTAGCCAACAGAAGCTAAGATGTTGAATAGCAATGTGGCAATGTCTCAACATAGGTGAGGGGTTTATTATTTACCTTATCAATGTGTTGATTCAGACACTGAGATGCTGAATAGAAATATGGTGTATGTAAACTTTTGGCATGAGATAGAAAATAGAGTGGAGAATTGAGATTTGGCAAGATAAAAGAATTTAATTTCTTAACAAGTGAAGGATTCCATTATAAAGCTAACTTAACATAAGGACCAGATGGCAAACTTTGACAGTGATTGATGAGTTGGTAAAGAGTGCTGGCTAAGTGAATTTTGGGTGGCCCCAAAAGAAAGATGCGATAGGAATTTAATTTGCAATATGGAATTCATAAAAATTTGGGCTGATGGGAAAGGAGAATTTTGTAAACAAAAATTCTACATTATAGTTTTAAGGAGGCCAGCTTAGCCAAACCCACAGTGCTGGAATGCCATTGGTCAAGTGGTAGCATGGGTGATAGGCGAAGGTGAATGGATGAGAAAGATGGAGAAGTTATTAACGCCCACTGAAGGGATTGGCATGAGATATCAATGTGAGAGAGAAAGAGTCTAGGAGGATAGCTCTCCTCCGACCTTCCCTCACGGACAATGGAGACCCCTCCCCAAAAAAATGGGAAGTGGTTAATTTTCCAAAAATGGGAAGTAATCAATTTTCCTGTCCTGACAACAAAGAGATTTCTTGTTAGAAATTAAGATTACCGGAGACCCCCAGGCCGCACCTGGCCCCACACCGGGTTTTGGTCGGTACCCATATAAACGAACATTGATGGGTTGTTCAGCAGTTAGTTTGAGTTGGAGACACTGTTGAGCTGGTTTTGGAGTCAGAGCTTAACCAGAGTGTTGCCTCACAGAAGCTGACCGAGAGATTCCACAACCTCCGACTTCGCCTATCCTACCAATAGCAAGTTATACTGATTAATGAAGCCAAGCCAACACCTAAGAACTAAATTAGTTGACTTACGATACCAACTTGCTTGAAACATAGAAGTGTCACATGTCATGGGAAACAGGCTGGGAGAAAAAAAACACTCCTGTATGTAACAGAAGGATAAAGTTAATTTGTTATTTCTTAACATACTTGAACCTCTTGGATTTTTCTTTTATTTATTTTCTTTTTTGCACTTGCGTGATACCACCTTCAATCTGGACTCAGCTTACACTACGGCCCAATGCCTGATTAATCTCATCTACCTAAGATCAAAGTCACAACATGGGTAGGTCAGACTTGAGATCGAAGCAGTTACTCCAGTAACCAGATGTTGCAAGTGAGTTGTGAACAATAGACTTGGTATTGAACCGGTACAGCTGGTGAAGCCGTTAACATCGACGGCCAGACTTCAACCCTGGATGGGCCATTGTCCCATATTGGTATCCCGACTAGGGAATTTCGCCGAGTAGCGACGACCACCGATCAACTGGGACAGGCTAGTGGCAGTGACAAAGAAGAAACATTACAGCTTCAGAAGAAACATTACAGCTTCACACCACAATTGAAAGTTAACCATGGGTCAACGGCTGGGGTGTCACACAAGCATAAGAAAAAAAAAAAAAAATATGCAATAATAAAAAAAATAAAAAAACTTGACTGAAAATGATTTCTTACAAGTTACCAACTAACAAATTACTATATATATATATATATATATATATATATATATATATATATATTGTGACAGAGCCACGATTTCATTAACCACATAGGAGTAAGTCTAAAAAGCACCCCAAAGTAAAATCTCAAATTCTAGTCAAAAATTAGTTAGATATAAAAGAAAAATAAATAAATAAAAATAGAAATTTAATCCAATGCTTTCGACTTGCAAGCAGATATGTTCTATGACCAGCCATACCCTCCTCTTCTCTTCACAAATTATTTTCCTCTTTACCTGCTCTTCCACCCACAAGCCAAGGGCCCGTGAACTTTCAAGTGACCCGACGCGAGAATGACCTGGTTCCAAAAATTTCTCAGCTATCAGGCGTTTGACCATAAGTGAATTCCAGGCACCATCAGGATCTCCTGCTGTGATTCACATGATCAGAACATACTAAGCATGGATTGAACTTTTGGCCATCACACAAACACTGCATGATTTGCACCCCATCCTCCTGCATACCCGGTCAAGGACGAAGGGAACCCACATGACTGTCTTTGGGGACAGCAAAAATCTAAAAAAGGATTTTCAGTTTCCCTCTGACCAGCGGCAGTTGAACATCGCTGGGCAACACGTCCCGATTCCAAAACAGACTGCCGACTGAGATGAAGAAGACAGCAAAGTCTGTCGACTAGGGATGAAAGGACTGCTATGAAACTGAATCAACCCAACCAAACGCCTGTACGAGATGCTGTGGACCCCTGAACACTTGCGAAAGAAAAGGAATCCAGGAAAATTGCCGGCCGGCCAAAATATTGTTTTAGCATAAGAACTCTCACTTCAGCGAATCAGAACTTTGTGTGAAAATATCAACTCCATTGTAAGATAAGTTGATTCTCTTGGCTTGATCTGTTTTTATATATATATGTATTCGCTCGCGCCTTCTGTTCTTTAATGATCCCCTTCCCCTTTGTTAAATGAATGTTCTTTTTTTTCTTTCTTTATCTCTTTATATATATTTATAAATAAATGTTTTATTTTGAAATCCATCATCTTGTGTCTGTTCTTCGTTGATTCCCTTGTATCACTTCCATTTCTGAGTGAAGATCCCACGTTTCCCTTTCTTTTTTTTTTTTAAACCCGTGGTTCATCTATATGCTACAAGTTGGTAACTCTCTCTCTCTCTCTCTATATATATATATATATATATATATATATATATATATTTTTATTTTTGTGTATTTAAGGCAGCAGATTCTCTTTTAGGCATGTCTGATTGAATAACTTACAAACATTTTATTTGCTTATTTTTATCATTATCCTTTCATATTTGTGAATATAAAAAGGATTATGATAAAAATGTGGCTACATTTGTTCTCAAGGATTGTGTTTTGTGTATGTTTATGCAACTGTTTTTGGTTAAATCTGGTTTTCTCACATTTGGTGGAACCAATTTCAAGGTAGCATCATTTTAACGGTCAATCTAGATTTTTTATGGGTATTTTAATTCTTTTTATTATACACACCTCAGTATACAATCCCCCTATAGAGGAAGATATTCTTATTTTATTTTGGTTGCTTCTCTTGTATTAAAAAATTTTAAGATACCCATAAAAAAAAATTCAGTTTCACCATTTAAAGGACTTCACCTTGAGTGGTTTGAAATTAGTTCCAGTAAATGGGAGAATGACAGAATTAAACAAAAACAGTTACATAAACATACACAAAACACAATCCTTGAGAATGAATGTATCATTTGAAAATACTTTGAAGGGGGAATATAAATTAATGCAAATTTTGGTAAATTCACCAATTATATGAAACAATTCAGAAATTAAAAAAAAAAAAATTTTATACAAATTTACATAGACAGAACTTGGCAATATTATTCAACCAATCATATATACATATATTTTATATTGCTCTGTAACTTACATTGACCTCTTTGAATTAATGTCTGCCTTAGAATTATCCCTACCAACTGGTATTATATATATATATATATATATATATATATATATATATATACACACACAAAAAAATTTGTGTACTACCTTACTCTTACCAAATGGAAACATGTAAGGATGCAAGAACTAAATAAAAAGATTAAATCTTCCTGCCCAAATCTGTGTGTGTGTGTGTGTAAAAAGGGAGAGAGAGAAAAATAAATAAATAAATAAAGAGATAAATAACACATTTCAGTATCATTTTCTCTGGCTGAGTCAATACTATGCCCATGTTTGACCATAGGAATATACCTATCTTGTAATTTTGATTTTACTCAACCATCTGGATTTTAATTTCAAGCCATGTGAACAAGAGAACTGAACAATTTTCAATCCCCTGATTTTGAAATGGGTTTCAGTTACAGATTTGACTCATACTACAAACAAAACAAATTAAAAGTCCTGTATGTAAACCAGAATTTTACAAACCCTTTTTTTTTCGTGCATGCACTACACATTAACAGATTTACTGCCACCCTAGACATTTACAATCTCTAGTGCAATAGAACAAGCATGACCTTTCTTCTGTCTGCCACAAGGCAGAAACTATATTCAACATGTTGCTGCAGCTATTTATACTACCTTAAATAAAAATCAGGAAATGGATGCAGGTGTTGGTTTACTGTGTCATGCTGAACAATTTTTCCTCACCATCCTACATAGATAATTCTACCATTGGCCCATAACATTGAATATTGCGACCACATCTGGCATGTCAGCTCCAGTCACTTTCCCACTGCTCTAACATAGCTTCCCTGTACTTTTTCTATAAATATTTTCATGGTAATTTTTCTGATCAGCTTTCCTCTTTGGTACCTAGACTTTACGAATTTAAATACAGTGCTAGATTGGAAGCTAGGTCTCATCACTTTACAGGTAAAATTGCTAAGTGTAACAATAAGTTCTATGCTAAGTTTCTTTTCTTACACTTCTCACTCATGGAACTCTTTCAGCCTAATAGCAATCATCAGGCACAAATTAATACTATTCAATGTAACTTCTTTATAGGCTACAGGAAATATAATGGAGTAGTCCATTTTCAAGAGGGGGAAGATGAATAAATAGATAGATATAAATAAATAAAATAAAAAAATAATCAAAATCACTGCTACAAATTATCCTAAAGTATGCAAGATGGTTTATATGAAAACCAATTGGAGATATACTTTTGATATTGTGTATGTGAAGCAGGATCTCAAAAGTGACTATTTTTTTTCATTTTCATATATACATTTCTGTTCAACCTCTGCAAAAAATTATCTTAATAGCCCAATTTGAGATTTACATCACAAACTTTATTGCATTGACAATAACTGAAAAGTGACTTAGTCAACACTGTGTGTGTGTGTGTGTGTGTGTGAGTGAGAGATATCTCCCAAAATATGCTTGCAGATAATTAACTTTAAATTTACAAAATGATAGTAATTACAAAACATACTTTAGTATAACAAAGAGACCAGATGAAGAAAAGGACAATTATATTACACCAATCCCACACAGTCAGAAGAGCCTACATGCTTACCAAGAAAATTGTGACACTGAAGCTGTTAGGTGGTTAAATGTTAATTCTAAGCAGAAAAAGGGCTTAGCCCAAAATTAAATATACACTGGAAGTTAGATTACCATTTTGTCTGGTAATGTGGAAGTGGGGAAAAAAAGAGCCATCTGGATTGTCTCACCCCTTTGAATTGGAACGATGCTCCAAGTATTTACCTTTTTTTTTTTATCTATCAAAAATCTGGCATATGGGGAAATTGCTTTATCTCTGTCTTGGAAAATTAGAAAAACACATCATTGGCAAGAAGAGAGGCAGAAGGGAATTATATTTTCATTAGTGAAAATGAATTGTGAAATGAAAATGGAATGAACCTGCTGCAAGGGTTAGGATTATGAAAATCAATCCCGTCATAACAGGAAGATAGACTGGTTTATGCTTTTAATAAGACAGCGATAGGTCCAAGGATGGAAAAAAATGTGTCTCTTTGTTGAGAATTTAGGTAAACAAATATATTTTCATTGACAAAATCAAATTGGGAAATAATTTTTATCTATCACTCAGAAGATTAAAATGAGAAGCAGTGGTCGGGTTTGTATTCTCACTGGACAGAGGTAATAGTAGGGAAGTGGAAAGAAATTGCAATTAATGAAGACAATCAATTATGCCCTTTCACCTACATACCTTACAAATACCAGCCCGGAGAAGTGGGCAGAGTTAGAATACTGAGAAGGAAGGAACAAAAGGCAGAATTTAGTCCTGCCTGTGTGGAGTGGTGGTGCAAGATATGAAGTGAAGTAGGTTGGAGTTAAGGGAGAAGCAATCCCCATTACTCCCAAGGAAAGTGGATAATTCTGCAAATCTGGAAAAATAGTAGAAATAGAGAACAAAGAAAACCTTTGGCATTAATGTGAGAATTGCAGAATCACCAAATCCTCAGAACCCTTCACCCCACGCCAGTTTTGGGCTGAAGTGCATACATGCTGATGAATTTGGAAGCTCAAGGACTTGGGCTGAGAACCCACATTGAGAACCTCTAAAATCCATGTTAGCTGCACCAGATTTCCTTATTCTAAGAACTTTGAACCCAGCTCCTCCAAAAGCATGGAGAAGGTCCAGTGTCACTATAGAGATTGATGTGGGAAGGGTTAATTTTTGTTGTAGCAATAACTATATAAACCAATTGAAGAATGACCCTATGAATCTAGTTTTATTTTTTGTTGTGAAGATATTTTTCTTCCTTAATATAGCACCCACCACAGCTTGAACCAGTGACGTGATATTACTACCTTTGATTTTTCATTGCTCTGAAATCAAGAACATAGCATGGGCAGAGTTGGTACAGATTGAAGCAGCCAGCAACCAGCTTGGACCAGTGTAAGCATTGACCAGCACAGAGTTAGACCTATGGTTATACGCTGTCCTAAAACCCTGAATGTAAAGGTGTTACATTAATTGGTAACCATGACCAAGGATGTGACCCTGCTGCCAAAAGGTGTTACAAAATCAGTATTGAAAATCCTGGCTTTTAGTTGAACTTGAACACTTAATGCAACTATTTCAACTGAGCAAAACACTTGCCAAGTTTAGTTTTGTCTGGTAAAAAAAACACTCCCATCTCCCCCACCTCCAAGAACACTTGAACTGAAATTACTATACTACATTTTGGGGGATTGTGGAAAGTATAAAAAGAAGAACAGATCAGGCCTCAGAACATGATTAAGTTTACATTTAAATTTTTGAAGATTGTAGTTATTTGGGAAAGCAAGTAAAAGGAAGGGAGTTCCACTGTCAGGAAGTGCAAGAGAAGAAGCTGTTAGAGTAGAAGAGGTGATTACATTAACTGTTGCAACTGTAAAAGCATGGGACCTAGTAACACACTTAAATTCATGCAGTTGGGTTGCCAGGGAGAATAGCTCGTCAGAACAGTTGCCATGAAAATATTTATAAAAAAAAGACAGATGGAAGCCACATCACGTATGTGGGAAAGTGACTGGAGTCAAGGTGCCATGTCAGGACTTAACACATTGCATATCTATCTTTGGAGTTTGTCAAGCACCTCAAGGTGAACAGCAAGGGCACCAGACCATATATGGTAACAGTATTCAATGCATGGACAAATGGTAGATTTGTAGATGTGTAGAATGGACTCAAATGAGAAAAACCTTCTGACATGACAGAGAACCAACTTTCCTTGTGGTAGATGCAGCTATTGATTCAATGCATTTGTTCTACCTCAGGTCAGCGGAAAAGGTGAGACCAAGAAGGTGCAGTGAGGCACTCTTGTGAAGTCTACCTCAACCATGATAATAGGGGACAAGAAAGTTTCTTTATGGTGGTTAAATGAGAGCAGTTTTGTTTTAGAGGCATTAAAGTTTACAAGCAATTTCCTGTCCCAATCAACCACTGATTGGAGGTCCTTTTCAAAACCAATGGCCAGGTTAACTTTGTCAGCATTATCAGATTTATTATTAAGACAGTAGTATAGTAGTGTTGTCTGCATAGATTATTTGCCTGGCTGAGATTTTCTCGTATCAAATCCTGTGTTTTTTATTTAAGCATTTCATCTGAAGCAAGACAGGAGTGCCAATAGTATGCAAGGGGTTACAGAGAGTGAAGACTTAGATGCCAACCTAGTAACACACTTAAATTCATGCAGTTGGGTTGCCAGGGAGAATAGCTTGTCAGAACAGTTGCCATGAAAATATTTATAAAAAAAAAAAAAAGACAGATGGAAGCCACATATGAGGGAAAGTGACTGGAGTCAAGGTGCCATGTCAGGACTTAACACATTGCATATCCATCTTTGGGTTTTGTCAAGCACCTTGAGATGAACAGAAGGTGCACCAGACCATATATGGTAACAATATTCAATGCCTAGACGAATGGTAGATTTGTAGATGTGTTGGATGAACTCAGATGAGGAAAACCTTCTGGTATGAAACAGAGAACCAACTTTACTTGTGATAAATGCAGCTATTGATTCAATGTAATTGTTCCACTTAAGATCAGTGGAAAATGTGAGGCAAAGAATGCACAGTGAGAAACTCTCATGTGAAGTCGAGCATCAACCATGTTAATAGGGGGCAGGGAAGTTTGTCTATGGTGATTAAATGAGATCAGTTTCATTTTGGAGGCATTAAAATTTACAAGCCATTTCCGGCTCCAATCAACCACTGATTGAAGGTCCTTTTCGAGACCAAGAGCTAGGTTAACTTTGTCAGCATTGCCAGGTTTGCTATTGACACAGGAGTAAATGGTAATGTCACCTGCATAGATTCCTACTTGAGAACTAATGACATCAGGATGATCATTGAAGAAGATCAGAAACAATATAGGACCCAGGATAGAACCTTGGGCAAGACCAGTGTTCATATGAAAGGAACTGGAAGAGAACCCGTTCAGGACAACCTTCATTTTATAATTTGATAGGAATGATTGGATTAAATCATATAATTGTCTTTCAATACCATAGTCCCGAACCTTACATAGAATACCAGCAGGCCAAAGTCTGTCAAACGCCTTACAGATTTCTAGAGCCACAGCGCGAGCTTTGCTATTATTATATAGCCATAAGCACATCAGTGGTAGACAGGGCAAAGCAGAAATCATATTCTTTGTCAGAAAAAAAGATTACAGAAGGTAAGATGCTTAACCACTTTAACATTGATTAAAGCTCCAAAGACTTTGCTGAAGAATGGTAGGAGACTGATAGGGTGGTAGTTAGAGGAATCAGAAGAGTCTCCAGTGTTCTTAAAAACAGGGACTACAGAGGTGGATTTCCAACAAGAATCAGTGAGGCAATAGTTGTATAGTTTGGAGAGAACTAAAGCCAGCTTGGGAGCACATTTTCTTAGGATGAGCTGGTATCCATCACCACCGCTTGTTTTATGAGAGTCTAATTAAGAAATGATGTCAGAGACCAACAACAGGGTTACATACATATCACTCAGTAGAGCCTCAGTTCTAGGAGGGAAATCAGATGTGGGCACTCCAGATGGGTCAAGCGTTGAGCTGGACAAGAATTTGCAAGCAAAGAATTTAGCCTTACCTGCTGTGGGTGTCAGGACTTCATATTAATTGAATAGAGGAGGGATTGAGGATTTGCTGTTGTTCAGCACACTCTTGCAGAGCCGCCAATGACCTCGAGAACCAAACTTGCGAGATGCAATACGTTGTTTCACTATCAGCAAACAGCAACTTTGCTTCATTG
Source organism: Acanthosepion pharaonis (assembly GCA_903632075.3). NCBI lineage: Eukaryota > Metazoa > Mollusca > Cephalopoda > Sepiida > Sepiidae > Acanthosepion > Acanthosepion pharaonis. The sequence continues at coordinate 192,211 of CAHIKZ030002999.1, read as the reverse complement.
AGGGGACACGTGCACTCATTACAAGTACAGACAAGGTTGCAATCAGACATGTTGCTCCAGTACAGACCGAAGAAGTGATTCCTATGGGCTATAGTGGCTGAACAATGAAGTGAGAACCAAAGTAATGAGCATGATTTAACTTTGTATTTCCTCACTGGAGTGAAAGCATTAATGCCGACTTTTACCCAGGAGGAGACCTCAGATGCGCATTTTTGAACAGGATGATCAAAAAGCTACACTTCAAGAGATGTCACAAAGGAAATCATAGATCAAGTCCCAGTCTGTATGTTGATAAAAAGAGATTCTGTTGGTAAAGGGTTCATTGGTCAGGAGGTGGAGTGGAATGAGATGTTTATAGACACTACCCCGTGATCAGAGTTGCCAAGAGGGCAGAACTGCATAGCATGACAAGAGTTACGGATGGCGGTAAAACAGCAATTGAGAAGGCAAGCATTACTGTCAGGGTTACTGGAAAAACATATAGGAAAGTCAACCACTTGTATGAGGGACTAAGTGATTGAAAAATTAAGTGAGGTCAGTGACAGAGTATTTAAGTCACCTAGTATGGTGGGTGTTTAAGTCACCAAACACAAATATGTTTGCAAACGGGTGCAGAGAGATGGTTTTGTCCATATTATCAGAGGTACTATCAAGCACACTAGTTTTGGGACAAAGGGGAACACTGTAGCGAAAGAAGAGATAGCTTATTGAATTAAAGAGAGATAGACCTATACAACTGGAGATTCAAAAACAAAAATACCCTAGCCAGTAAGAGATGACCACGGACATAAACTGTCAGGCCATGCACATGGACTTTAGTCCTTTCTAAAGAGAGAACGGTAGCCAGGAATTGATAAATCAGAGGAAGGGATTCATGAATTAAAGTTAGTCTTGCAGAGAGCTAGTATATAAGGAGACTTTTTGAAGGGGAATGATTCCACATTGCAGAAGTTGATACTAATACTACCAATGTTGGAGAAGGAAAGGTAAAGGGGTTTAGGTGATTTTTGATGAGCTGGTTTACATCTATATTTTTGGTTGATAATGGTCATGAGTTATATTAGTAAGGAAAAGGCCTAATGTAAGAGTAGCAATTGGTCATCAAATGTAACATGGGCAAAAAGGAACTGGTGCAGACTGCAACGTGGTGTGGCCTCGGGGTTGCCCACCAGAGGTGCATGCAGGGATACCCGTCCATGCACGACATGGCATTGCAAGAACCCTGATATTATGCAAATGTTGATCAGAGCAGCCCTTCAAGATGCTACACAAGAGTTTGGGCTCCTAACTACCAGTCAGAACAGCAACCAGAAAACTGCCACCCAGTACCCTCAGTATGAAGAGATGTTGCCACAAACTGCCCACATCACAAGAGATTCGTGACAGCACTACTACTCAAGGCCAGAGAAAAGGAAAGGATCCGGGGACCCCTTCCTAAACAGGAAACAGAAGATGATCCTATACTGCTGTTCAAGAAAAGGGGGAGGAGTATTGATTGGGTGATAAGAAAGCCTATCTACTACTATTAAAAAAAACAAAAAAACAGCAAAAATAAACAAACAGGAAAAAAAATTATCAATTCAGGGCTTTGTATCCAAGGAATCAAATAACTGTCCAATTTTAATGAAATTTTCAGTACTTACTCACAAATAAGTTAAATTTTCGAAAAAAAAAAAAATTTTTTTTTTTTTTTTTTTTAAACATCTGTTACTTGATTTTATGAAATTTCAAGAAATTAAAATTTTAGCCTCTTCATATTTATATTAGTTAAAAACAGAACTTCTTGGAGAATTTAAATCATCAATTTATTTTTGTCACAAACACCATTTACTGAAAATCTTTTCTGAATCATAAAATAAATGCAATAAAACTATGACATTATTTTATTAGAAAAGCTTTTAATTGGTTTTAAAAATAAAATATATTGACGGTCACTATTGTCTTAAGAAAAAATTTTTTGTGGGGGTCCATATTTTTAACTAATGTTTTTATTTTTGTGAATATGTGCGTGTGCCCCTCCCCAGTACACAAGTGAATTTCTTTTTCTACTCTTGGCAACTTTAAAAAGACCAGCTCTACTAAATTCTGAATTGCAACTTTCTAGGTAACCGAGTTTCAAAGCCAGAAGAATTATTCTTTATTGGAGAATAATCCAATACACTGGGTTAACTCATCCTTGTTCCATTCATATTCCACTGTTAAGTAGATGGTCATATCTGGACAGCTTCTTCCAAAGAATTGGTACTTTGTGGAACAGATACCCACATGGATGCCTCCACAATTGCTACAATCTTAATCTCTTGAAATCTAGTCAACCATTATCTATCCTACATATCCTCATAATCTGCAACCTTCTCTTCTTACATATATGCAACAACCTCTTTCAGTAACCCTTTACCTTTTAGTGGCTCTTGGGCCTTGCATTAAATGAAGTTAAAAAAAAAAAATAAATCCACTTGTGACATCTTTATTCCAACAAGCTTTTTCACTAAATATTCAAATGAGACATTTTGTCCTAGACTTCTTGATGTATAAATAAAGGGGGTGAGAGGAAATTCCATGAATTTTTAATAAAAGAGGTGACTGGAATAAAGATATCCAAAAACAAAATCATCATTCCGGTTTTAATAGCTTTTTTGCACTTCTAGCCTGTGGAACTCCCAATTTATTGCTTTCCTACAAACTTAGAAATTTAAATGTAAAATCAATCACCATCTTCTGTCTTCCTGAAACCTGTTCCTTTGTCATTTTCCTCATCTCTTCTCACTAAAGTCTTCTCATTCTTTTCACTCTCTATAACCTCATGCATCTTAGTGGCATCATCAACTTGCTTGGGATGAAATGATAAAAAAAAAAAAAAAAAGCAACTATTTAAAACTCAAAGTTACTTTTTCAAATAAGGTAGGTTAAATATAGGCAACTAATTAAAAGAGTTATTTCAAAACTTATGAAGTCACATTCTCTATGAAGAAATAGTGAACAATTATTGAAAGAGAGTACCAAGTATTTGAGGGAGAGTAAGAAATTTAGATGAGCATACAGTGATAGAAATTGGGTCTTGTATTGAATGAAGTAATAAAAAAAAAAAACTTCCACTCATGACATCCTTATCCAACGATCACTTTCATTAAATATTCAAATGAAACATTTTATCCAACAATTCTTCCCTCAGTCTTTTCAAATATCTCCATGGCCAATCTTCTGATGAGCTTTTTCCTTGGTGCCTTGTCTGCATGAATTTAAGTCTGCTACTAGATTGGCAACTAGGTCTCACTGTTTTACTGTCAAACTAGATGCAACTTCCAGTTCTATTCTGATAGTTTCTTTTATAGCACTTCTCACCTGTGGATTTTACATCTGACTTATTGCTTCCCTGTCACCTATAATCTTCAAAAGTTTAAATGCAATCGCCATGTTCTGTCTTCATGAAACCTGTTCTTTTACTGTTCTTTCTCCTCATTTTATCTCATTCTCTTTCACTTCCTGTAACCCCTCTTGAGTCCTAGTGGCATTATCGCCTTACTTGGTGTGAAATGTTAAAAAAAAAAAAAAAAAAAAAAAAAACAAAGAAATAGTGAGTAACAATTACGGAAGAAGAGTATCAAGTATTTGAGAGAGAGTAAGAAATTTAGATGTGCATACAGTGACAGAAATTGACTGCAAAAAAAGAGTGATTGTGCATACAGTGATAGAAATTGACTGCAAAAAAGAGTGATTATCTTCATATGGATTATCACAACCAATATTTTTTATTTCAGTTATAAATCACATGTTCAATTTAATAAATGGTGCCTACTCACCTTCTATAATTTGGTCGTATACTCTCTCCTCACAGGAGACTATGACATCAAACTGTTCCCTAGTGTTTTGAAATCTCTCTGGCCTTGGTTTTATCCTTCGATTTCGGTCTAACATGTGTAAGATCCCATTCTGTGTGTAACTGGACAAAATTGTAAGGACATAACACAAAAAGGAAGCAAAGGCGGCGTTAAAACGGTGCCTGCTTTATGTTTTCTTATTCTTATATACCTTTTAGCATTTATATATATATATATATATATATAAAAAATGAGCAAGCTGTTGTAAGTCAACATGTTAGACTTTATTTGTCGGTTGAAACAAATGGTATTAGACTTTTACTTTCAATGAAACAAATGGTAAACAAATCGGTAAACAAATGGTATTAGACTTTCGCACATCGGTGAAACAAATGGTATTAGACTTTCGCACATCAGTGAAACAAATGGTATTAGCTGCAGAACTCATCTCACACAGGTAACATTTCAGTTAACTTGTATGGAATTCAATATAGCTTTGCCATACAAGAATTAGATTTCTTCTTTACTGCATGATGCTACTCAAAGTTGCATGCGTATGGCAATCATCAGGCATAATCTGCCTGATGATTGCCACGTACATGAAAAGGGATAGCATCATGTGCTAAGAAACAAGGACATTCTTTTTAATATATAGGGTGTGGTAAAAATAAAGCACACTTTTCTTATTAACCTTTCTTGAACAAAAATAAATTACGGTAGCTTAAAAAAAATCTATAAGTATTGTCATATCAAAACAACATTTGCTATGATTAACTATTTAACATATCCACAATTCTCCAGTTTATGTTCAATATAATGCTGAACCCTACCAGAAACATCAGTTGACATGTTTCCACGTTAATTTCAGAAAATTTATCAGAAATTCCTTGTTTTCAGTTTGAGCCTGTAAACAAGATTTTTCAGTACATCCCACAAAAAAATAAAAAGCCTGGTGGTGTTAGGTTTGGTGATTGTGAAGGCACCCAATTGCTCCACATTGTCCTATCTACCACAGCCTGAAATTAAAGTTTAACAATTCCTGAATGCATAAGTGATAGTTAAACCTATGCCACCTTAAACTACTGTAATTTACTTTTGTTGAATAAAAGTTCATAAATAAAAAAGGACATTATTTTTGCCACACACAATCTATCTTTGTTCTATCATTTGACATCAGGCACTGTGTTTTTACCCCCAGCAATCATTATCTACTAGATACATTTTAATACAGTAAATGCTAAATACTCAGTACATTAATCAGTTAGAATATATTTAGTATAAGAGATAAGGAAACTGAACATAGAACAGCCTGCACTAGAGAGAATTTCACCTAACACCACACATTGCTACAAAATCAAAACATTAATCTTAAAACTAAAGCCATGTTCTTAAACAGTGTGGGTAATTCAGTTTGCCCATCGTTTGCAATGACTGAAATGGATTAAAGTGCTTGCTTTCCTCTCCAGTCCTCCGCTCTACCCACTGAGCTGTCGCAAGTGACCTCTTCCTTATTCTATCATTCTCATCAGTAACATACGTACGCCATCATGCCAACAAAAGTTCTGCCATCTTCCTCACAAACTCACTATTTATGCCTGCGTCAGGGCAACTAAAATTTGCATACAAGAGTTACTTCTCGTTTGCCCAGGACTTCCTATTTTATAAATTCAAGCTGGTTTGAATTCTTAGTCTTTTTACGTCTGCCCGCAAGATAGGAATTTCGGAATAATCATTGCACTTTAAATGCCGGTCACGATCTTTCAACAGGATCTGACACACCAAGCAAATTCGCTTTGCAGGAGGTAACTCTTCTCGTTCCTTACAAATAGTCTTGTCAGATAGAGACCTTCATATGGATACAATGCATGGTACCAAACCTGTTCAGAAATATCTAAACTGCCAACTGTATGCAACCACTTTCTCTGATCAATGAGCGAGTGAAGCTTGTAGGTCTTGGCAAAGACTACACTTCTTTGAACCTCATGAACTGTACCAGATAAAAGAAACCACATCAATTGAGGACTTTTAACAGTAGCAAAAACTAAGATTTAACACAAAAAGAAAATAGAAGACTTTCATAGGGATTTCAGTGAATGAAGTATGTGGGTCTTGGCAAAGACTATCTTTCTTTGAACATTGTGGACAGGCAATACAAAATCACAAAAGAACTGTACCAGATAACAGAAACCACATCACTTGAGGACTTTTAACAGTAGCAACAGCTAAAATGGATATCACATGTAACTTAAACATAAAATGACATAATCCAGACGTTGACAATTCACACTACTTCAAAAAAGGTTATGAACAAAACCACTATCAATAATGAAAAGAGTGATAACAGTCACTGGAATTAAGAAACCTATTTAAGAGAAAGATTTTTTTAAAATTTCAATCAAAAGTAGTATTCTCTGCTTAGTCAATGAATACAAAATGTTTCCTTATAAGAAAACAGTTAATATTACCATCATTTCTTCTTATAAATGTTATTTCAGTGGGTGTTAATCAGTGAAATTAATGTCCACTAGCCAAGACATTTTAAAGAAAATACAGTTCTCAGCAGGAATTGAAAGTGCCTATCTCAAGGTTCTTGACAAAATCCAAAGAAGGGCCTCTAATGTTAATGGCATCTCCCACAAATGTCATGCAACTTCCTTGTGTCTTTGCTATATTTTCATGCCAATTGTTCTAATGAGCTCTCTTCCTTGGTATCTTGACTTTAGTAATTTAAGCACACTACTAGATTAGCAACTAGGTCTCATTGTTTTACTGTTGAACTAGTTAGATATAACCATAAGTTGTATTTTAATAGTTTCTTTTCTCGCACTTCTCACATGAGAAACCACCTAGTTTTAAAAAATATAAATGCAACATCAATCATCATCTGTCTTCCTAAACTGTTCTTTTGTTGTCCTTTCTCCTTACTAAAGTCTAATTTTATTTTACTCCCAATAACATTTTATGTCTTAGTGGCATTATCCCCTTGCTTGAAATGATTAAAAGAAAAAAAAACAAAAAACTGTCACATCTTCACTAATTAATCTCTCATATTCTGGAGTGCAGTTAATGACAGGGAGCAATTTGATTGGTTGAAAAGTCACTGTTGCTTCACTTCATTTAAACTCTGTAACCTGTTACTTGAAAATTCTAAAATAATTATTAATAACTTTCAACACTTGATCAGAGATTTTTTTTTGTTTCAGTTGACTGATTTTCAATTGTTCTGCCCCCCCCCCCACTTCAGTAACCACGATTCTCTGAATTTAAATATGTATCTGTAATGGTTATTTCAGTTTTTTGTTTGCCTTCAAAGTTTCGCATTTAACATCCAGTTCTTTCACTAAATGTTGATATCAACTTCTCAACCATGACACTTGTGCTTAACATTGCTCAGTTGTTTTTGGAGGCTTGGCCAATAAAGCAGTCAAGACTCTTACATTTCTCCAGTTAATAAATATGGAATAACATTTTCAACTTTCTGAGTATGGGAGGACATTTTTTTAAGCATGTTTAAATGTCTTACAATAGATTAGTTCAATTAGACTCATCAATCTCATAACATCGAAAAAGGTAAATATTCCAACTGAGAATTATGGTCCCTCCGAAATAAACTGTCATTGCACATCTGGTCCCATTCAGTGGCTCATATTGTGAAAGTGTCCCTCTGAATAAGATACCACTTCACGTATGTCCCCATTCAGTAGTCCATATTGTCAGAGTGTCCCTCTGAATAAGATACCACTTCACGTATGTCCCCATTCAGTAGTCCATATTGTCAGAGTGTCCCTCTGAATAAGATACCACTTCACGTATGTCCCCATTCAGTAGTCCATATTGTCAGAGTGTCCCTCTGAATAAGATACCACTTCACGTATGTCCCCATTCAGTAGTCCATATTGTCAGAGTGTCCCTCTGAATAAGATACCACTTCACGTATGTCCCCATTCAGTAGTCCATATTGTCAGAGTGTCCCTCTGAATAAGATACCACTTCACGTATGTCCCCATTCAGTAGTCCATATTGTCAGAGTGTCCCTCTGAATAAGATACCACTTCACGTATGTCCCCATTCAGTAGTCCATATTGTCAGAGTGTCCCTCTGAATAAGATAACACTTCACATCTGGCCCCATTCAATAGTTTTTATTGCCATATTTTGTCATTCTTGTATAAGCCTTGACTGACAGTCTCAGCTGAAACATTATCTAGCATATCTTCAGACAAGCTTTCCCAAATGCTGATCAACAAACAAGCAAGCAGGAGTGTTTTAGAATGATGCAAGTTAAGTATATGTGCTCAACTTTTGATTGCAGCATGATAAAACCAACCTGTACAACTTAAACACTAAATCACATGGACCAAATGAAAAAAAAAATGGTCACCTGACTGTAACCCTGTCAACATGATCAGATTGACTACTGGCAACAGTTGAAAAGTGGACATCAAATTCATTATCAACATGCTGTTTTTTTTTATTCAAGTAAATCATGAAGCTCAGCATTTATCATAGAGCTTTGAGAGAATTGGGGGGGGGGCACAGTTCAGGGGGACCCATTTCTTAAGGACACTTGCAGGAATACTATCATCTTCACATGTTTCTTGGGGACCAAGTTTACAGATGATGGCGGAAATAAATGGACAGCGTTATATGCTTATCACATAGAAACTCAGTTCTAAGTGGAAAGTTAGGCAAAAGGAGTTGAAAGTAGAAATGGAAAAGAATTTACAAACAAAGTATTCTATTAGCAGACGATAGATTTTTTTTCTTTTAGCAGCATATCAACTTCTATGGGTTATTTAATGCTGAAATCTAAATATTTTGTATGCAATTTGTTTTTCAGGGGGAAGATAATAATGGTTTTAGTAATACACATCTTACTAATTTATCCATGGCTTGTAGGGAGAAGAGTATTTCTCAAGAGTATTTGCATGTAAGTGTATATAATGCACCCAACTGAAATTAGAACTTGGCTCTCTGATTAACAATTCCAAGCCATTACATTACCTGCATACCAGTTCTCACAGCACCTGGTATTCACAAGTGGTCACTCATGTAGGTACTGACCAGGTTTGATGATGCTTAACTTCTGTGTTCATATAGAAATCAGTGTTTTAATGTGATATAGCCATAAGCCCAAATTGATTGAAGTATGAAGAGATTGAAGACTGACACTTGTAGAATACACTGCTTCAATTATGCTATGGGTGTTGGAAGTTCAATTAAATTTACAAGTGTCTCAAGAGAAAATTTAAATACGAGTGGTGCAAAAATAAAAAAAAAACTTTCTTCACACAGACAATATCATATGCAATCCAAGAGTAACCAAAAGAAATTACTTCTTTCTCATCTCCCATATATACCATAATTTCTGTATATAAATTTTTAAAAACTTATTTTTACATTTATTAAATTATCATATTACAAGTTCCATAACCCTTTAGGGTCAAAGAGACACCACATGTACTGCAGCTGTAGTAGTAGTAGTAGCATACCTAGGCCAAAATAACCTGACAGATCCCATGCCTCTTCAGGGCAGTTTTGAATACAGTTTTCCTTCTCCAAGACTGGTTGCCACTTCAAGAAAGCCAATGTGCCTTATTGTTTAAACCATAGTTAGAGGAAGATGAATTCACATCTTTTCCAAGGACATTAGCACAAAGTGTAAACAGAATCAACCAGAAATTGAACCTGGCATTCCACTTTCATTTTCCACACTGATAACCACTATATTGTCTGCAGCTCTGATTATTTAAACAGTTATTTACTAACATATCAAATGTTTATGTTTTATCTTTGTGCCCTAGAAAAAAAAAAAAAAAAAAGTTTTGTGTTCAATAGTGAAAACTCAAAATATGCCATTGAAAATCTATTAGGAGTATTTCAATATTATTTGGTTCAAACAATTTTTTTCTATTCTCTTATTACTTTGCTTAATTTCTGAAAATCTTTATTGGTCTCCATATGCTTTCAAATTCATTTTCAGTCATTTGTTATTACACCTGCCCAGCTAATCAAATTTCTGTACCTGTTTGATTTCAACATTGGCAATATGCAGCTTGCTTCATGGACTGCATCTTTTGTTGATGATCATGCATTCTGTCAGAACCTCAAAGAGGGGAAACCAAAAAGGGAAAAACAGGGAGAAAGAATTGCTAACAGGGAGAAAGAATTGCTAACAGGGAGAAAGAATTGCTAACAGGGAGAAAGAATTGCTAACAGGAGAAAAGAATTGCTAACAGGGAAAGAAAGAATTGCTAACAGGAAAAGAATTGCTAACAGGGAGAAAAGAATTGCTAACAGGGAGAAAGAATTGCTAACACAGAGGAAAAGAATTGCTAACAGGAGAAAGAATTGCTAACAGGGAGAAAGAATTGCTAACAGGGAGAAAGAATTGCTAACAGGGAGAAAGAATTGCTAACAGGGAGAAAGAATTGCTAACAGGGAGAAAGAATTGCTAACAGGGAGAAAGAATTGCTAACAGGGAGAAAGAATTGCTAACAGGAGAAAGAATTGCTAACAGGGAAAAGAATTGCTAACAGGGAGAAAGAATTGCTAACAGGGAGAAAGAATTGCTAACAGGAGAAAGAAAGAAAAGAATTGCTAACAGGGAGAAAGAATTGCTAACAGGGAGAAAGAATTGCTAACAGGGAGAAAGAATTGCTAACAGGAAATACAAAAAGGAGAATAGTACTTTGCTGATTATACTGACAAGCTATTTTTGTATAATATTTTTTCATGAATATGGACAAGCATCTTTTTTCCTGGACTTAATGTAAAAATTGTCCGAAAGTTTGTTGGTTTTGAGTATTTTCAGTTAACTTTTCAGTTATTTTCAAGGTTAATTTTTTTGTTTCACTTCTAAAATGAATGGCTTTTAAGTGCAATTGTAGACAATAGAAAAGTTGCTGAAAATAGACATTCTTAATTTTCAAACACAGCAAAAATAACTAAATAAAAAACCTAAATGAAAATACCTTGTCAGTCTTGGTCAATGAAATTTGTATTAAAAAGGGAATTGCTGCCCAAATACACAACTTGTAATAACTGGCTAGCTATTATCTGTTTCCCCAATATAATAGTGTCTAAGTGATATTGTCAATGATATAAAAGTTGCTTAAAGTAGACATTCTTAATTTCCAAATACAGTCAGTACATTGTGATTGTGTTCACAATAATTGCTAACATTAATTTTAGCAACACATAATTCTTAATACATAGTTTAGCCAAAAGCATTCAGAATCAAAATTTTAAACAATTTTTACATTCATTAAGTCCCAAAAAGATACTTGTATGCATACAAGAAAAACATTAAAAAAAAAATAAAAAATAAAAAGTACCTTGAGTCTTGTTTAATGAAACTGAATTAATATACTATAAGAAAAGACAAAATGAAAACTTTTTATGCCAACAAATTTTGTTCCTTGAGGAACTTTATCAAGGCAAGTGAGGAATTTTTATTTGGTAACCTGTATTTATACACAGAAGTAATATGAAGAAAAAATATATGATCACATTTTCCCAATTCTGAGGTGTTATCCATTACACCACCCAGTATTTCCAAATGATGACCCATCTAGACACTGACCAGGCTCAATGTTGCTTAACTTTAGCAATCATGCAAGAACTGATGTTTCAACATGATATAGCCATAAGCCAGCATACCTTAATATATATATATATATATATATATATATATATATATATATAAAAAATTGCACATTGAATGTTGGTCTGTATTTGATGTAAAATAAGAGTTAAAATTCTTTAAAGACCATAACTTAAAAATCACTACTATAACAAATGCAAAAAGTGATCAATTTTCTTGGATTTGAATACCAATAGATATAAACCATATATATATAAAAAAAAAATAAGCAGCCGGAGATATATAGTGAATCAAGTCATCCACCAGTTATACTTAAGCACATATATAAATCAGTACAATACAAACTCACAATAAGGAAATATTTGACGAGGCTACAGTTCAATACGTGAAAGCTGTAAAAGAAAGCAAACTAAATATACAACATGGATAAAAACATAAAAGTTAAAAAAAAAAAAAAACTGTTATAGTTTAACACTCCATATAGTCGCAATGTGTAAACTAATATCAGTAGAATCTCCCTAAAATTAATTGATAAGCATTTCAAAAGTAAAGATCAGATACAGTTGCATTAAAAGCAGAAAAGTCAATATCACCTCATAATATTATTTATAGAGCTAGTATAAAATATGACAACCAGCAGAAATGCTATAATGGTTCGACAGAAAGAGTGGAAGCAAAGATTTTACAACTACAGATTAAGTATAAATAATGGAAAATACAAAAATGATACAGCTCTCTCAAAATATTACTGACAAATAAAAGATAGTGAAGCATAACTTATTATTACATGGGAAATTATGGCAATAATGGTAAAGGAGAAAGATGTAACCTTTGCCTTTAGAAAAATTGACTATTCTTAAAAAAAAAAAAAAAAAATGCATAATTCACTAGATAAAAAGAATGGTCACATGTAGACAAAAATAATTATCTTTTGAAAAAGGTTGAACAATTAAATTCAGTATTTGCCACCACTACTCATATTTCCATTGTGTGTGTATGCATAAAGACGTGAACCTACAGATATGAACAAAGCTGACCTCATTTTACATACCTTTAAGAATTACCTTTCAGCAAACTTTTTCACAAAGGTAGACAGTGGTGCAATTAAGCAAACTACAAATTATATATATATATATATATATATATATATATATATATATATATATATATATATATATATATAGAGAGAGAGAGAGAGATACAGTAGAAGATTATAAATATTAATATTTAAATTTTACAATGGTCAGTTTTCAATCTATGATTGACAATGGTCAACTGCACAAAACTGTTGTAACAGTGAAGAACAAAAATGTATAATTATTATTAATGAGATATATATATATATATATATATATATATATATATATATATATATATATATATATGCTCATTTCAGAGTGCATTATTCGTCTGCGAGGGTGCCTAGCTAATCCCCGTTGAAACATCAGCTCAGTCATCTGTTTTTTACCCAACACCTGTGATTTATACTGCAATCATGTTGAATAGACATTACTTATAGCTTTGGGGAGAGAAAGAGAGCACAATCTGGCACGATCAGCAGTTTTGGACAAGACCAGTACACTCAAACCCAAGATCACAATGACTTGCAACCATCAGCAGCTTCCAAACATTTTCATCTACCAGATTTCACTCAAGGCTTTGGTCAACTTATGGTTTGCAGTATATTCTCAATAGTGCTACATTGAGATCATATCCATTGACCAAAGAAATTTGAACCCAGGACTCATGGTCAGAATATTAACACTTAACTACTTGGCCATGCACCCATATACATTGATTTGTTCGGGCTGGTGTCTTTAGTGGCACAGATTGAGGAATCGGGGAGCCAAGTTCGAGTTCCAGTCAAATCGATTACATTCACTTACGTGCTAATACCCTTGGGAAAGGTATGAATCCTACTCTTCCCCCCCAGCTATGGGGAAATAGGACAGACTGGGTTCTATAGATGGCAACTGGTCTACCTCAGAAAGAAATGGCAAGCTTCTGTGGGAAAAAAATCTGCCTCGTCAGTCATGTATCAAAAGATACATGATCGCCTAAGCATGTATTACGCATGGCATATAACTGACTGACTATAATCCCAACATTTCAATTACTGTACCCACTCACATTCTTTAGGTGTTTATTACAATGAGTAACCTTCTCGGAATTATGATCCAAACCCTTTATTCTATATATAGGAGTAAGTCTTTGGGCTTTGTATCACGTGAACTAAAAAAAAAAAACCCTTCTGCAACACATTAGACCTTATAACCATACAAAATGTTTTCATGTTTATGACTTTGTAAACAACAGACTTTAGTCAGGTTTTGTTTCTTGAGGTTTTCTATTTAATATGGCATGAAGTGTGATAGCCTCATAGCTTTACATCTCCTGAACTGAAACAAGAAACGGCCATTATCAGTAACTTCATTAGAAAATGAAGATGATTACCACACTGCAACATTTAGTTTTATTTTTGCTCTCAACACAACTGAAATCCAAAATAATTTATATGCTTTGCTATTCAGATCATCAATCTCACCTTAAGTTATTCTTAAAGTTCTTTGGACTCTGTAACTGTTCCAAAATTCCTATATAGGATAGACAGCGCAGTGGGTGTTCACAATAGAATCAAGTAGACATTTGTGATTTTTGAGCCACCTTAATGATGATTTTCAGCTCAATTATGGAACTGTATTAAGGTTATTTACATTATATGGAATATTGTCCTCATCTTTGTTGTTGTCACAATGTTTCAGCCATTGTACTATTCATCAGGTGATGGTCAATCTGAGTAAACTTTGGAGAATTTCAAACCGAAACATTTAATCTATAATCGTAAATTGTTCTCACTCTACTGCCCATATCCAAGTACACTGTGTCTGGCCCAGAGATTGAACTTACAAATTCATGATCCAACCATTTAATTTACTAGGCAATTGTCCTACTGAGTGGAGAGCTTGGAGCCTTAAACCTAACCTGCCTGCTGAGGTTACTTGTCAAACTTGTATTAATGCTATTCATACTTAGGAGAAAGATTAAAACAACATTTTTAATAAAAAAATAAAATAAAGGTTTAAGTGTAGAAACCCTTGTTTGCAGTAAAGATCTAGAATTCTAAGAAAAAAAAAAAAAAAATTAAATTTTGCATTTAGCTAATTTGGGGGTGGGGTGATTTTCAGTGCCAAAAATGAATTTAGCACCCCCAAAAAGAAGTCTAGATGATGTTTTCTGATAAATATACAAGGAAAGTGATGAGGAAAACTGATATTTGATGCCCAGCAAATGATACTAACTAAAATTGGGTAATGATCAATTAAACATATAAAAGAAACTGGGTACATTTTAAACATCTCTCAGAGAAGAATTATCTTGCATTTCATTTTGCTACAAGCTACAATTTATCTGCATTTTAAATAGTTTAATCTGTCAATTTGAATCTGTTTAAAACAGTCCACCTTATATAACCATAAAGAAACATTTTTATATTCATGTTTCTTTTAAAAATCCTATTTTCTGGCCAGGGGCAACATCTTTAAACAATGTTTTTTATATCCGGGTTTGGTCTATATGTATACATTAACACAGGCTCTAATTTGGGACCAGAGAAAATCTCTATTATATCCGGGTTACACTGTATTTGTGACATTGTGGTATTTACTACATTTAAACTGATAGCTTTTACCTTTAATCAGAATGTGCTTAAACATCAATCTATGACTGCATAGAGTTTATCTTCACCTCTTAACAGGTGTACATGAATTCGTCTTCTATGCCCAATACAAACTCTAGTTAAAACAGTATCCTCTCTTCACTCTTTTAGTAGTTTTACGTTTCCCTATCTGATGCTTGGTTGATGTTTGTAAAGTTTCTTTTCTGGGAATGTGTTCTATATTGCTTGCCATTAGTTTTTTATAATTCGTTAATTTTTTTTTTTTTTTTTTTTTTTTAAATCTGTATACGGAAATTTAGTTATTCCCATGTTAAAGTAAACTAGTAGAATTGATAAAATTACTTAATACAGTATAAAATAAAGTATTTAGTAACTTTTGTTTAATTTTACTTTTTTTTCAGTTACTAAAGCCATACTGACATCAATAGTAGAACTGTTTAAGATTTAATCAAATCTAGTGGCTTGTAAACTTCTAAAAACAAAATAAAAAACTATTACTGGTTTATAGAGTTAAATTAGGTACAAATACTAGTATTCTGTTATTTCTAATCTAATATAAAGCTACCAGTTAACACCCACAACTTTGAGAATTATATCTGAAATTCACATGTTACCCCCACCCCATATTCAGAACCTATTGAAGGCAAGAGAGACAGGGGAAAGCAGTGTATAACTGACCTAACGAATGTGTAAATGTTGGCAGAACAGGAACTAGGAGATATAGAAAAAAGACAAACTTCACTAAGGGCTACAAGGGATAGGAAGTTGTGGAGAGCCATGATCGCCCACTCCTTGAAGGGGTACAGCACATAAAATAAGGACACTAAATTCTTATGGATTGCTACACCAACACGCAAAGAACTCATACTCAGAACAAAGAGAATTGTTTTATCTTTCTACTCCCAAGTTCCAAACAACCATCCCACCCCAAGAAGATCATGGGTGGATTATAAACCCGTATGAAAATTAAAATACAATTATTACAACACTTCAGAAAGAAAAAAAAAAAAAATACAAATTTTTCAGGATATATTTTATATATCAATCAGGGCCACTCCTAAAGGTTTAAAATTCAATTATTTCAACATTGAATGCCAGCAAAGCTAAATACTCAATAAGAGCCATTGGGTGGCTTTAGAATCCTATGTTATTGAGAAATTAAGGTTGGTTAAAGGGTATTTAAGGTGTGTAGGGTACCAAGCAGAACAGGTGATAGAAAATGCATGTTTACCAGTCAATTTTTAAATCTTTCTTACACATTTTCAGACTTGAATTAAAAACAATTTCTAAATAAAATGTTTCGTTCATGTTGTAAGCTTTGAATAAAACAGAAACAGATACCCTATCAGATCCCCATAAGAGTGAAAATATTTGTGATATTTTGTTGTATTAGTAAACAGATATTAATCTTTGTCAAGTCTGGCAAAAAAGCAATAAAATGGAGCACTTAGCGAGGATCAAGTAAACTAAAGAGTCATCTCTGAAAATATTTCCATAATCATGGCAATGTTATTAATGAAATTAGTCATTTCCATATAAGAAATATTCAGCATTTGTTGGTTAAACATTTAATGTAATTGTTTTTTTTTTTATCATTTCACCCCAAGCAATGCAATAAAGCCATAAAGACACAAGGGGTTACTGAGTGTTTGAGAATATGAGAAAGAAAAAAAAACACTATAAAGGAGAGAGAATAATAAAAACAGCAATTAAGACAGTAGATAACGAGTGACATTGCATTTAAATTTTTGAAGATCAAAGTTGACTGGGAAGGAAGAAGCTGAAAGAGAGATGCACAAGTAAGAAGTGCAAGAGAAGAAAATATTAGCATAGAACTTACGGTTATACATCTAGCCATTTCAAGTGTAAATTCAATCAAGGCAATAAAAGCCACGAAACACGGATTGTGAGAGAATATCGAAAGAAAAAACACTTAAGGAGAGAAAACAATAAAAACAGGAATTAAGAAGACATTACATAACAATTGACATTGCATTTAAATTTTTGAAGATCAAAGTTGACAGGAAAGCAAGACGCCGGAAGAGAGTTCCACAAGTGAAAATTGAGTGAGAACAATAGAAGGGTAATCAGGAAGACAGTAGATAACAACTGACATTGCATTTAAAATTTTTGAAGATCAAAGTTGACAGGAAAGCAAGAAGCCAGAAGAGAGTTCCACAAGTGAAAATAGAGCGAGAACAATAGAAGAGTAATCAGGAAGACAGTAGATAACGATTGACATTGCATTTAAATTTTTGAAGATCAAAGTTGACAGGAAAGCAAGAAGCCAGAAGAGAGTTCCACAAGTGAAAATTGAGTGAGAACAATAAAAGAGTAATCAGGAAGACAGTAGATAACGACTGACATTGCATTTAAATTTTTGAAGATCAAAGTTGACAGGAAAGCAAGAAGACAGAAGAGAGTTCCACAAGCGAAAGTTGAGTGAGGACAATAGAAGAGTAATCAGGAAGACAGTAGATAACGATTGACATTGCATTTAAAATTTTTGAAGATCAAAGTTGACAGGAAAGCAAGAAGCCAGAAGAGAGTTCCACAAGTGAAAATTGAGTGAGAACAATAGAAGAGTAATCAGGAAGACAGTAGATAACGATTGACATTGCATTTAAAATTTTTGAAGATCAAAGTTGACTAGAAGGCAAAAGAGAGAACCACAAGTGCAAGAGAAGAAACTATTAGCATAGAACTTGCTGTTACATCTAGCCATTTCAAGTGTAAATTCAATCAAGGCAATAAAAGCCACTCAACACAAGAGGTTACCGAGTGTGAGAGAATATCGAAAGAAAAAACATTAGAGAGAATAAAAACAGGAATTAAGGAGACAAAAGATAACGACTGACATTACATTTATATTTTTTTGAAGATCAAAGTTGGCTCAAAAGCAAGAAGTTTGAAGAGAGTTCCACAAGCAAGAAGAAACTATTGTGATATAATATTAATCATTTCACCCCAAGCAAGGCAATAAAACCACAAAGACACAAGGCGTTACCAAGTGTGAGAGAATATGAAAAAAAAAAAAAAAAAAAAAGAAGAAGAAGAAGAAGAAGAAAACATTATTAAGGAGAGAGAACAATATGAACAGGAATTAAGACAAGATTTTGAAGATCAAAGTTGACTGGAATGCAAAAAGCATCAGTGAAGAGACTATTAGCATAGAACTTACAGTTACACCTAGCCATTTCAACTGTAAGATAATGAGACCTTGCTGTCAGTCTAGTCCTATAAAGTCGATGTACCAAAGAGGAAAGTTCATCAGAACAATTATCATGAAAGTATTTATAGAAAAGGCACAGTGAAGCTATGTTACAACAGTGGGAAAGGGACTGAAGCCAAGATGCCAGGTCAAGACCAATAACACTGCAGATCCTTCTTTGGATTTTACCAAGAATCTCTAAATATATAGCAGGAGCAATAGACCAGATGTGACAGCAATATTCAATGCACGGATAAAGGGTAGACTTATAAATATGTAAGATTCTAGTGCGAGAAAAATTGTCTTGCATGACACAGTGAACCAACATCCCTAGTAGCAGATTGAGCAATTGATTCAATACAATCTTTCCACTTCATGCCAGCAAAAAAATGTTAGCCTGAGATGACACAAGAAGTCACTGCCCTGGAGATTAACATCAGCTATGATGTTGGCTGAATTTTATAAAAATCTTTTTCATAAGTTTTTCAGGAAAAACTTTTCAAGTCCATTATCTGTCACATCACCTAGTATTGTTAAGAGTTTCCTTTCAAGCCTTTTGTTTAAGGTTGTGTGGAAAACCAACATCATGATTATATCATGGTTTTCACTGCATTTGTTACTCTTTTTTTGTTGTTGTTACTATCATAAGTTTTCAAGTGATGCGATTTTTGTCATTTGGTAAGCTCTTTGTAATTCAATAGGGCCAGCCTTATGGCTTAAATGCTGAAAATATTGATTAACTTTCAAGAAAAAAAAAAAAAAAAAAAAAAAAGGTGGGCATTCGCCCTCACAATAATCCAGTGCTCAATCTATAAGGTTTTTCCAGAGGGGGGAATCAATTTTTGATAATAATCCAATGCTCAATATACTAGTTAATAAAAGGTTGTCGCACAAGTGGTAATTAAACCTTGACAACCAGGAGATTTGATGCAAAAACTAACAACAATCAAGAGATAAGAAAGAAAGAATAACTTTAGGTAGAGGACAAATATCGCTGAAGATTTTCAATTCCAAATACTAAAATCAATACAAAATTTAAGGATACAGTTCACTGTCTTTCCGAAGTAAATCCTTGTACATTTCATCATATGTTGTGTTGAAATCATAGATGTTAGGACGCTCAGGTGAAGGGCCAGGGAGTTTAACTTGTGACCCTGTTCCAAATGATTGCACTTTAAATCCTTTTTTGCTGAAAGATAAAGAAAAAATAAAATTCATATTCTTGAAATTACAAAACATGAAATCAAATTTAAACCAAGATTTCATGAGTAAAATTAAAAAAAAAATAAAAAAACAAATATAAATAAAAAAATAAAAAAAAAATAAATAAATAAATAATTATTTCCTCTGGTCGCCGTCATAACTGTATCCTATATTTAATCTACAGGGGTAGATTGTTCTCATCCTGCTAAGTCTAGGGATATCTCGTCTTTGTGCTTATTTAGTCATATTCAATTATCGCTTGCCCTGTCTCCACTGAGTGTAAGTCTGTACAAACCAGCCCAAAGGTTTAACTCAATTCCTATATCACCAAAACACATGAAGCAATACTTTAATCCACTACACTATTGTCATGTGGGACAATCCTAAGTGTAGAAATTGGAACCTTATACCTCCATTAAAAAAAAAAAAAAAGGGAAGAGAGAGAGAGAGAGAAATGACAGGAATATATTTCATTTATTTATCCAGTTGCAACATGTTTTGAAAATGTTTCTTCAAAACTCTCCTTATCAAAATTATGGTTTCTGTGTGAATTTTAGGAATGAAGAGTTATCATTATTTATATGTGAACTATTTTCATCATCTTTCTTGTTATTATTATAATGTTTTGGCAGTTATACTCTCCAGCCTTCATCAGGTGCTTGTTGATCCGGCTAACCATCAGAATTTCAAACCAATTATTTAATCTATGAGGAGAGATTATTCTCATTGTGTTGTCCATATCTAGAGACATTTTGTTTTATTCTTATTTAGTATCTTACATTTCTTTCATTTCATATTATATCAACTCCCAAGGAAGAGAACATTTGTGACACAAAACAAAAAAGACCTAAGCTACACAGAGATTAAAAAAAGATCAATATAGAAATCTGAACTAAACAGCTATTAATAAGTCCTCTCCAAAAAGGGCTGGTAATGTAAACCATGAGAGGATTTATTTTTAAATGCCATGTCCCTCCAGTACATAAGCAATTGTGTGTCTCTACAGATTCCTATTTACTTTTTATTATCTACTAGCAGTAGAGCCCGGCGTTGCCCGGGGATGTAACAGCAAGAGATACATCAAGTATTCGACCATCATAAAGACTGAAAAATAAAATTGACAAAGATTATTGTTTAAGGTTCACGGACATGCATGTCTTAATCAGTTTTGTTTTTTTTTGTTTTGTTTTTACGAATTGGTCAAACCCAAACTCAAACAAAAAACATTGTTTTCAATTGTTATGAGTCTATCGATTGAATAGAATTTTATTATAAACAATTGTCTTGTAAATGGAATTTTTAAAGCATTCTGAATGTAAAATAAAGAAAATAAAAAGCAAAGACAATAAGAAACACTACCTGCCAAAAAAAAAAAAAAAAAAAAAAAATGAAGTTTTGTTGAAATCGGTTGAAAAATGTAGGAAATCCGATCCCATATATAAACAAACACACACACAAACAACCTGTGTTTTATAAGTATAACTCGATATGAGTTGTCCCCCTTTCATTCTGGCGATAGAATTGTGTTTTATCAAGTTTTCAAATTGATTTTGTGCAAAAACAATTGTGCTTTTCCAATTTTTTGCGCTGTCAGAACCACTGCAAGGTAATTTTACGCAGTCCCGTGAAGGTTTTGTTGAAATCGGTTGAAAAATGTAAGAAATCCGATCCAATATATAAACGTACAGACAGACACACACAATCTGCGTTTTATAATAAGATGATCACATATTAGATTCCCAAAAAAGACTTCAACATCCACAAAGTTCTTGCATGGGACGTGTGTAACAACTTCACAAGATTTGATGCTCAAACCTTCCATTCTCCTTAAAAGTCCAAACTTTTCGAACATTGATTGAACCAATCCTACTGTATGAATCAGAAACTTGGACATTATCTGTTCATCTTGAAAGACAACTGGATGGAACATATACACGTCTACTTAGAAAAATCCTGAGCATCAGCTGGAGCTCCTATGCAACACTTAATACAATTTATGGAGAACCGAGACCAAGCTCTCTTGAGCTCAAATAAAAAATGATTACAGTTTGCCAGACACTGCCATCAAGCGGACAGGGAAATCGTCTTATCCTTACTCCTATGGCATCCTTCAGGAAGTATCTTCCCACAAAAATTGACTTTCCCCATACACCATAGCTTGTGACTCAGGGTTGGACATTGGGGATCTAGGGACAGCAATGCAGGATCAAACAGTGTGGAAAGGGATTGTCAATTCCAACCAAACATTGGGATGTCAAAGGTGGTGGATGATTATGATGACTATATGAATTAGTACAACTTCTTAGGATTTATAGCAGACTTATTTCCCCATTTCCTTCCCCAGTTTTAAATTCAGACAAATCCTTCTCCTAGACTGGCTGCCACCCAAGACTAGATAGTCCAGTCTATCCTGTTATTTAACCCATACTTTGGAGAAGAGATGGATCTATGCTCTTTGCAAGACAATTAATGTGAAAGTGAAAACAGCAGACATAACCAGGATTTCAATTCTGCTCACTGAACCCACATGCTGATAACCATTACACTACCCAATTAAATCAACAGATGATGGGAATTCCCATCACTGCAATGAAAATACCCACTCACTTGTAATATAGAAAATAAATTCTGGCAGTAGAAACTAGGAAATTAAACAATCACAGACTTATTTCAAACAAAGTTTTAATGGGTTTTATCAATGCCAATTGATTTTTGTTACTCCTCCTCTTTACTTTTAGTCATTTCATGCACTAACAAGATATTTTTGACAAAAGAGAGAGCTAATTTGCTTATCAAACAAAATATTTCTCTGCCTAAAATTTATTCTAGCATTTATTGGTACCCAAACTGTATGGTCTGAAATCGAAAACTAGTAAATGAATTGTTTCAAAGTAAAATCCTCATCTTCTTATAGATATCATTACAGAGAGCATTTCAGCCAAGTACTCACCAGCCAATACCAGATGTCTATTGTTTGGCTGGCATGGGGGGTATCTTTTGATTATGTTATTTTGTCCCTGTGATGCTAATTATTGTTTGTTCCTGCTGAACCAGGAATTGAACTCACAACCACATGGCAGAATTGTTAGTGATCAGAAATTGACAGAATTTGATAAAGTACAATGCAAATATATTGCTAATGGATTCACATTTGGAAAACCAGGAAGAAAACGATTTCCAATGATCAGGGACTAATGTAAACATTACTGAAAAATACACTGCAAGTACATTGAAGATTCTGAAAAACCAGTCTTACTTATAAATAACCAATATTCAAATAGCAAGACAGATAAAGTAATTAGCTAAGCTTTCCGGTCACTACACCGCCACAATCACACACATTTTTTTTTTAAAGTGTTTCACCCTATAGAGAAAAAGAAAGGAAAGCTATTTATGTATAAATCATGAAGTGTTGTATTATCTTCAAAGAGCCAATTTTGTGAATATTTTACAATAAAATTTATTTCTGAATTTCTGGAAAAATGAATTACTATTTTCTTTGAGATTATTGATCTGACCTTTTATCATCAAAACATTTCAGCCATTGTATCCTCCAATCTTTTATTGATCTGATTAAACTTCAGGGAACTTTCAATTAATAGTTCTTGCTCCATGCCCATGTCTAGGGATACCTAGTTTAGTTCTTTTATATAAGTGCCAATGTCAGTGTGTCACACTTTTGAAACTTTACTCCTAGAGCCCATAGCCAAATATATCATACCATTTTGGAATCAGACCGACTCTGGGAACAAAGTAAAATATTCTCTGCTGGATCTGGAACACAATCCTAAAATTTTGGCTTCCTAAGCTTTTCTTACTGCGGCTGTTTTCAATTATTTTTTTTTAACGTGATTTTTTGCAATTAATTTTTTTGTACAATAACAATTTTTATAACTTTGAAATAAATTTTGGAGTAATTGAAATTGTGAAATTCAGCAAAAGTCACCGATGAAATAAAAATAATTGTTTGTATGGAAAGGACCTATGTTCATCAAATTGTCTTTAAATTAAGTGGTAGCAGAAGAATTATTGTTGAACTTTTAAAAGGTAAGCCGAGATATTAATGCAATACATAAATGCAGCAATCAATTTTGAGTTCTTCTGTAGTTTATTGTTGCTTATCATATCTATCCCTCCATACCTATTGTGATGAAGGCCCAAACATGAACCCACGGCAGGAGCTAGCTTAAATGCCACCCTTTTAAGCTAGTATTTCATAATGCTCAGTTATTGCTTGCCCTGTTTCCACTGAGTCTAACTCTACCAAGCCAAAGCACTAGACTCACAATTACTGTCACCAAATTCCCAAACCATTGCATTAAACTTCCTCAGCTATTATCCAAAGAGAAAATCTTGAGTTTAGAACTTGGCACCTTAAACATAACCTACTTATTGTTGACATTGCCATTGCTGGTCATGCTTTGACTACAGTCTCCGAGGCTTTAATTTTTTTTTTTTTTTTTTTTTTTTTTTTTTTTTTTTTTTTTTTTTTTATTGCTGCTGAAGCTTTGCTGTGGTTTCTCTATTAACAGCTCCCATATTGTATTTATTTATGTATTGCACCCCACACATAATAATTAAGGGGATTACAGTCTGGGGAGATATGTGGTAAGGTATAAGGGATGATGTGGTCTCAGAAATTGTCTGACAGCCATGATTAGGTTCTCCTACTTGTGTGGCATGGTACAGAGTCCTGTTACAGCACATAGGGTCTTCAAGCAGTCACCCTCCTGACCAAGAGCAGCACTATCTTCTCAAGGCACTTAATTTAGGTCTCCATGCTGAGTCTGAGGCCCTGTGGGAAAATAAATGAAGGCATAACATTGCCATCACTAGTAATCACTCCAAACATCTTCGTTATCATCATTAAACTCATCCAACTCTTTCTGAATCCTCTGCACTATCCTCAGATTGACACCCAAATACTCTGAAATATTTGTATTGGAGTTTCTGGTGTGAATGTCAAGCAGTACAACATGCCGCTTCCAAATTTCTGGCAGAGTGAATTGCATCTTGGTACTCTTTTTTTCTTAGAGACGGTGTCCAACTGACCCTACTATACTGTGCAGTCGACAAAATAAAATACAAACAATGCACAAAATTAAAAAGATGGCAACAATTTACCTATCACACCATGTAAATCTAAAATAAATGCCTCTGTAGCTAATCAGTATTTGACCGATTCAGCTTATCAACCCGTTACAAGTTATTTGAAGCCAGAAAATATTTAAGATTGTAAAAAAAAAAAAATTTTTTTTTTTTTTAAAAGAGATAATGATTTAGTGATAAAAGTCTTAGTAGATAATCTATGACTGGGGAGAGAAGAGGTGAATTCATACCTTTCCCAAGAGTATTTGTGTGTAAGTGAATAAAACAAACCCAACTGGAATTGGAACTTGGCTCTCCAATTAATTCTAAAACATTATCCTTTACACCACCTATACATCCAAGCTTACAGCACCGGGTATTCCCAAGCGGTACTGACCAGGCTTGACATTGCTTAACTTTGGTGGTCATATGGATACCAGTGTTTCAACATGAGCCTCCAATATTTATAAAGAAGCATTAAATTTTTTTTTTTTAAATAGTTCGCTTATTAAATGTTTTCACAATGAAAATTTTTATTTATTTATCAATCATTTTCATTAAAAATAATTTATTATTCGAGACATAAAAAAAAAAGTAAATGTAATTAAGTTTTTCTTATATCCTTTATAGTAGGTACTATCAAAGATTTGCTTAAAAAAAAAAAAAAAAAAATGATGTTATTAAAATGATAAAAGAGTTTTTTTGATGTAAATTTTTTCTTTTTAATTCATTTTTTTTTTTTTAATTCATTTTTTTTTTTTTAATTCATTTTAGAACCTTGTAAATTTAGGTTTATTGGTATCAACACAGGAACTTGAACAGGAAATTTGAGTACTTTTGTGATGAGAAACACATTCATTAGGAAATATTGCAAAAATCAGATAATTGTAGGATTTTAATAAACTTTCAGGAATATATCGGGAATACTATAAATGAATTAAATTATTTTCTAAATTATTTTTTTTTGAAAATCTATGTAAAAATTTATGTAAAAATCTTTCCTTTACATGTTGCCCCCCCCCAAACCAACCTCATTTAATTTTATGGAATTTTGAGAAACTAGAATTTTTAAAATCATTTTATTATTTCATTTATTTTATTATTGAAATTATAGCTAACATTTGTCAAGATTTACAAACTCTACATTTCGTTCAATTTCACAAACCAACCGATGAAATATAAAAACTGAAAAGAATCTATAAAAGAAATGATATGCAAAAAACAATATTGCATTTTTATTAAATAAGTTTTTATTTTAATCATTAAATTGTTTTTAAAATAGTGGGAGCATTTTGTACGCTAAATAATAAAACTTTTAATTTTTCCCCCCAAAAATTAATGAAAATTTATTGTACTAAGCTACATTGCTCTAGTAAAACCAACTGTACTTTGTACCCCATTACCTATTTGAACTTCTCCCCACAATTTGGTTTCGATCAGTCAATGTATGGCTATTTTAGAAAGTGGGACAGAGACTAACAGAAGTCACAGAATTTTATATATAAGTAGATTCTTTTTTTTTTTTTGCATCACTTAAGGTTTATATTCTCAAAGAATTTAAATCATTAAATGTTTTTGGTTAAACAGGATCTCCAGTTACAGAAAAGCATAAAATAAAAAATGCAATTAATCTATGACATTATATAATTAGAAGAGATTTTAATTAATGATTAAAATATATTATAGACACCAATGTCTTAAGAAAAAAAATTTTTTTTTCCATGAATAAATTTTTACAAGTTTTCAATTTTTTTTTTTTTTTTTTTAAATAGCTTATAAACTTTTAAAATTCTATATTAATTTGTAGTGGACGAGTGATATTGTTATTAAATTAAAACTGTATTTACTAATCATAAATGGAAAAGGTCACAATTCAACAACTTCAAATATTTGAATTTTTTTATGCATATAAATGTGGCAATTTTTGTATGTATGGATGTCCATACATGCTATTATTAAAACATAAGAGAAGTACCTACAATAAATTTAAAATTGATTGGTAATATTCTAAACAAGTGTCTTTTTAAGTAAGGCTATAAAGTAGCTAAAATTCTCATCTGGCCTCTTACTTTCCAGTTTAACCTCCAAAAATTTAACGGCAATGTCCATCATTATCTTCTGTCTTAATTCCTGTTCATTTATTGTTCTCTCTCCTTTATGTTTTTCTTCTTCTCATATTCTTTCACATTCAGTGAAATGTACTGTAGTGGCTTTATTGCCTTGCTTGGGGTGAGAGGATTAAAAAAAATTCTATAAATATTAAAATGATTAAAATATTTTGAATTAAGGAGCTAATTAGGTAGTTAAAAAAAAATATATGAAAAAGGTGCTCACATTATAGTCAACATATTTTTTAACTTCTGTTCACCTTACTGAAATCACCCAAATATTAGGCTGTCAATATCTGTCCATATTTCTGAGATGAGGTATTATGATTACTTGCATTATTTACATTATTCGGACTGTTATCCTCATCTTCACTGCTATATTCACGTGTTGGCCTCAATATCTCTGAGATGAGGTATTGTGATTACTTGCATTATTTACATTATTCAGACTGTTATCCTCATCTTTATTGCCATATTCATAACGTTTCAGCCATCATGCACTCCGGTCTTTTTCAGGTGATTGGAATTTCAAACTGAACCCTTTATTTCGTCTACCAGGGTAGATTGTTCTAGTCCCACATGCCATGCCTCTTCCGGGTGTCTCAGTTATTTCTCTTTAACTCAGCCCTCCAAGTTTTTATATTGAACTCACAATACCAGGCCACTTGGAGAGTTGAGCTAAAGGGAAATAACTCCAACATCCAGAAGAGGCATGGTATGTGGAACTAGAAGAATCTATCCAGGTGAACAAAATAAAAGGTTCAGTTTGAAATCTCAATCACCTGAAGAAAGCCGGAGTGCACAACAGCCGAAACATTGTGAATATGGCAATGAAAATGAGGATAACAGTCCGAATAATGTAAATAATACAATTAGGCAGTCAATAAATCACTTAACATGTCAAGAAAACATCCCCTCTAAGTGAGGAAAAAAAAAAAGATGCTTTCTGCAATAAACTAAAAGTGATATTTGTTTCAATTCGAACTAAACATTACATCAGATATTTTTTTCTTAAATAACATTTCAGAAAAGCATATTTTATTTTTGAAAGATTTTTTTTAATAAAAGAGAATTATGCTGTGTTGATAGATTTGTCAATATTGATGAATTTGATTTTGTTAGTAAGCAGAAAAAAAATCCAGTCAATTCAGTTTCAAATACAGCAAAATCAATCATTCAGTTTCAAATTTTCTTATTGGGAATATTGAATTTAATCTACTGGCTTGGAATTAAAACTAAAATTAAAGCTTCAAGTTTTTTTTCATTTTTTTTTTAAATTTCGGCATTGCATGGGCGGTACTTTAAGATTAGTAACTTTTAAAAAGTAATTAATGATTATTCCGTTAACAAAAAAAATAAAAAACATCTCGATCAACAAGAAAAATAATAAGTCTAAAAATAGTAAAATTTTTATTGCGATTCCCTTCATTACGGGCCACCATACTTCAACACAAAAATGTGTGTGGCTGTCGGCAACCGGTAATACAAATATCACTTCTTCACCCACCCATATTGACCATGGCAGTTGACTAGTAGTGACTAGTGCGAGCCATACGTTATTAAAAATAATATTTGTTTTACTTTTATTTATTTATTTTTTTTAAATGAAATGTATTTTTGTGTATTTAAATCGAGTAAAAATTAAAGCCTTTTTTTTTAAATTCTATTTTTAAGTGACGATTATTGTTTACTACTTACAATATTGAGTTTTTTTTAAAACGGACAACGGCCATTGTTTTTTTCTATTGTGTATTTTGCTGATTAAAAAGAAAAAATTTGATTTTGTAATCTTTTATTTTTATTTTTTTTTTAATTAACTGAAAAGTTTTTTTTACACTCAAGCTGACCATTGTCCTCATCTTTGTCAATCAATAATAGTCGGCACGTAAACAGTGTAGTTAAAAATAAATAACTCCTCGCCGCAGAAATTCACTTAGTGCTTGTTCTTAGTTTTTTTTTATATATTTGCAAGACTCAAATTTAAGTTCTTATGTTTGTCGTGAAAATAAAAAAAATCATCAGAGTTCAATTTTTAAATTTTAAGTATTTTTCGATAATATATAAGATTTTGGGTTGGGATACGTATTCTTGATTTCTCCTAAGAAAGCTCCAATTTTTTTTTTCTCTCCTCTCTTAGTTTTCGGGGGGTTATTTTTCGTTTTTTTATTATATTTATTTTCATGCATTTCATTCAAGGCTCAGAATATGAGGCTGGTTAATGTTAAGAATTTACACTTTACACTACAGTCAACTCAAATCGGATCAACATTATTACCCAAAAATCTCAAATGCAGATATGCTGTTTTTTTTGGGGGGTGGGGGGGAGCTTTCTTCATGCATAATAAAAAATAAAGATTTTTTTTTTTTAGGATAGAGAGGCAAAAAATCTTACGGTGTATAAATAAAATTAAAAAAAAAATACAATAACCCGTGTTATGTATGACATAATGGAAAAGTTTTCGGCCCATCCAAGATACAAAAATTTTATTTTTTTATTCTTTAATTTTGATTTTTGAGAAATAGGTAGGGCCAAGAAATTTTCGGTAACCCACGCTGTAGTGTAATTCTATTTTCTTCCTGATAAAAAACCGAATCACACTTAAGGAAAAAACTCAAGAAATGCAACGTATCTCCACGAAATTGCTAAAAAAGTATACCGTGATGAAAAAATACTACAAACTTAATTAAAATAAAAGTTTAATAGTAAAATGTTTGTTAAGACTAGGAAAGAAAGACCAAAGTATTTTTTGATTAATTTATTAAATTTTTTCATCTTTTCTAGCACGTTCGAAATTTTGATTTACAGGTGCCCGTTTTTTGTGTTTAGTTTTTTTTACTGTTTGTTTAAATTTTAAGCTTTAATAATTAAATGCAAGATAAAAAAAATAAAAAAATGCCAGATTTGATTGGATTGGAGATTGATTTACAAAACCGAAAATTTCCATGTCCTTAAAATAAAATAAAAAAAAACTTTCCCTTTCCACCTGACGATACAAAATATTAATTAACTAACAACAACTGTCTCTCTAAAATCGTTTGTTTTCTCTCTACTCTCTAGTCACATATGGTTAATTTACTGCATGGAAAAAATAAATACTTTGATTTTATTAATCAAAATATCTGCAATTTTGAAAAGAAGATTTATTCTGATAAATATTACAACTAAAAATAATTTATTTAGACATTGTCAAATAATAAGTTCAACAAAGCAATGAATGAAAAGAAATAGAAATTATAATTATTTTAGCAGAAAAATTGATCGAATTCAGTGAATTTCCGGCACGTGTTCTGTGTCAATAACAACCCCCTCCTTTTTTTTTTTCTTTCTTTCTTTAAAAAAAAATTTCTTGGCTTGAGTATCTTCCATTTCAGCGTCCGAAAATTTGGAAGCAAATCAAATACTGAATTACTTCCCCTGTATAATTTTACCTAACCTCATATTCTGAGCACATTTAAACAACCAAACAAAAATAACTTGTGACTTTATTTTATCTAACCTCATATTCTGAAATTACTAAATTTTATTTTTAAATGTAACTTGTGATAAATAAGAATAAAATAATTCAATCTAAAAATAAAATCCGAAACTTATTTATAAAAAAAAAAAAAAGATAAAAAATTATATATTTTTCAAAAGTTTTTCCGGATTTCATTTTTAAATAATCTACCCACAAAAAAAACTTATTCACCTTGATTAGAGATTCTGTTTCTTTAATTAAACTGCTAATTAAAGAAAGTTGTTCAATTTTCTCATTATGGAGTTAAAAAGTTGAAGACAAAAATAAGCGAATTTATGTGCAGTAAAAATGTAAAATTATTTTCTGGAAATCTTTATGATATCAATACAAAACAAATCGTCCAATTTTCTGCTAATTTTTGGTGCTAGTTTTTGTCCATCACGTTTCAGTTGACCAGAAAGAAAAAAAACTGAATCTGAGGCTATGTTATTTAAATTTAATTTATTTACCCGAAGAAAGATGGTTGGAGAATGGATCGACTGAAATGAAACGTTGAAAACAAAACGAAATATTAACTGATTGATAGCATTTTTTAAACTTTAAAGAGGAATTTGTTTTTTTCGCTAACAAATAATAAAAATCGAACTGATCGATGTTTTCATCTGAAGTAAATTTAATTTTTTAAAGTGTCTGAAAATAAAAAGAAAGACTAAAAATACTGTTGGTGTTACTGAGTGTTACTGGTTAAGTAAGTAAAAGTGATAGAATCTTCTACAAATGAAGACCTACTTTGACAAACTTTAAGTTTTTATGATTAGTTAAATTTTTTAAAAATAAATGTAAGAGTGCAAATAAAAAAAAAAAGAAGAGATTATGACAAACCCTAATTTTTGTACACGCACCTCGTGACCAATAATTTAACTAAGGTGTGTGGGTCAAAACAGCTGTTAATTTTGGTTTGTGTTAGTACTTAAAGTTACTAATTACCATAACACAGAAATAAATGATTTTTTTTAAATAAACAACTTAAGAGGATTTTGAATAGAAAACTTTAAAAATCAAATTTCTTATGTTTTTTTTTTTAGCAAAGTAAACTGAAGTGGAAATATCTTACTTTTTTTATATTTTTTTCAATTCTTTAAAGCTACCATATTGATCCATTAAAAAAAAAAAAGATTGACTGAAAATAATTTAATTTGAATTTCTTAAGAAAATAAATCATTTTTAAGTTTTTTTTTTTTTTCTCTCTCTCTCTAGTTAGTTAACAACCCAAGGATTTGAATTGTGAGAAAAATAGCAGCTTTAATTTTTAACTATTTTGGGATCATGATTTATTTATAGATTAATTTATTAATTTTTTTCACTCTTTTTATCAGTACTTCGAATTTTTTAAAAAATAAATTAAAAGTCTAGGCTACAAAGAAAATCACGAACGAAACCGTCTTGAAAAGTTAACAATGCTCGGTTCTTAAAGTAAAGAAAACAGTCAACATATTCCTTTAAAAATAAATCACTGTATATATATATATATATATATATATATATATATATATATATATATGACTTACCTTAAAAAACTATGTGCTTCCATACTCCGATTTTGGTTACTGGAACAAACAACAGCGACTGAAAGCTTTCCGGTCATATTGAAAAATTATTATATTTAGTTTTTAGTTCTTTGTTGTTTTAATAAAAAAAACAAAAGATTGAAAAAAAAAATATATATGTATATATATATATATATATAATTTAAGAGAAGGAAGAAATTAATGAAACTTATTCTTCCTGGTAATAAAAAGCTATATATATATAAATAATTAATGAAAGTGAATGAAAGAAAAAGTCAGTCAGAACACAAACAAAACAAGAAAAAAAAAAGGGATGGGGGGGGGAAAAAAAGTAAAAATCGGAGAGAGAGAGACGAAAAAAAAATCGACCCTTAATGTATAAATCCAAGGGTCAGATAAAAATCAAGGGGTAAAATAATACTAATTTTGTCTATAAGTGAGATAAAACAAAAAAAAATTAAATAAATAAAGTAAATATTATAAACAAACAC
Organism: Acanthosepion pharaonis; assembly: GCA_903632075.3. Classification (NCBI taxonomy): domain Eukaryota; kingdom Metazoa; phylum Mollusca; class Cephalopoda; order Sepiida; family Sepiidae; genus Acanthosepion; species Acanthosepion pharaonis. The sequence continues at coordinate 159,985 of CAHIKZ030002999.1, read as the reverse complement.
TTCCAATACGTCTTCCTAGATATTTGTGAACTAACTAAAAAAATCACGTTGATGGAGGACGGAAATGACGTAAAAAGTAAATAAAAGCGGAAGTGACGTCAGCGGTACGGAGAAACTGAAAGTGATTGGGAGAATCGAAAAGGAAAAAATAAATTAAGTCTTTCTGAGAAGGAAAAGGCGTTGAAATTTACAAGATTTACAATTTAATTACGTTTTTTTCAATTTTTCCCACTTACATTTTATTTTCTAACAAGATTGACAATCGTCCAAACATAAAAAGTAAAACTTTAACAGGGAAGGCGGATTATAAAAGTAAAACGAACTTGTAAAAATGTTCGATTAAAACTTAAAAGTTAAACTAAACACGATCATTTCATTTGATTGTTTTGTTTTTTTAATTGGGGTATATGACAATATAAAATAAAAGACAAAAAGAAAATATTTTTTTACCACGGCATTTCGTCTCCTGAGGAGCTTTATCAAGGAAAATGTGGAGATACAAGTTACAAAATAAAATTTACACATTTAACTTGATAAAGTCTGAGGGGGCTAAAAAAGTATTGCAAAATTTTCCAATTGTCTTTTATTTTACACATACACACACACACACACACACACACATATATAAAGACGTCTCATTGAATAATTTAGAGAAGTTTTGTCTACTTATTTTCAATAGGATCCTCTCATATTCACGAAAAAGCTTCTTAGTATGCTTATTAAATTTGTCTACATTATTCAATGATATATATCTTAATGAAAACATCTGTCAAAATATGAGAGCGATTTCCTAAGCTCAGCTTAGTGTGACACAAGGCCGAAATTATGGAGCACCCAGTGAAGATCAAACTCACTATTCAGTTTGATCTAGTAAGACTATTGCACTACATCATAGTATATATATATATATATATATATATACACAGAGAGTGTCTCGCTAGATCAATTACAGCTGTGTGGTAAGTTCAATCCTTACCGGGTACTGAATATATTTTAGCTTTGTGCCATATATAAGCTACACTTAGTAAAAAAAGCTATATACAGGGTGTGATGGGTAAACTGCCATCATTTTATATTCTTAATTTTGCATATCCACGTTGGTTTTGATCTTGTCAACTGCACAGTATAGTAGGGTCAGTTGGGCACCATCTGTGAGAAAAAGAGCACGATGATACAATTCACTCCACCAGAAATTTGGAAACTGCATGCTGTACTGCTTGACATTTGCAATAGAAGCTCCAATACAAACATTTCAGAGTGTTGGAGTATCAATTTGAGTACAGTGCAGAAGATTCAGAAAGAGTAGGATGAGTCAAATGATGATAACGAAGGTATTTGGAGTGACCACCAGTGATGGCAACGTTATGCCTCCATTCATCTTCCCACAGGGCCTCAGACTCAATAGAGAGAACTACATCAAGTGCCTTGATAAGGTAATGCTGGGTCTAGAGAGCAGCTATATCTGGCAACAGGACTCTGCACCATGCTACACGAGCAGGAAAACCCAGCTATGGCTGTCAGACAATTTCTGCAACCACATATGGCCACCTAACTCCCTAACAATTATGGCAACATCAACCAACTTAAAAACGACCATCCAGAAGAGTTGCAAGAGATTTCAAAGTCCTGGAGGCCATGGTTGAAGCCAATGGTGATTTTATTGAATAAATTTACTTTTTAGTATTTCAAGATATTTTTGTGTAATTTTAGTAAGTATATCTGTTAAAATGAAATGTCAGTGTTATTTTCATTTTTGCCTAATTTAGACAAAAATTTATCCATTGCACCCTGTATATATAAATATATAAATATAAAAGTGAACACAGCTAGCAACAAGTGGGGATAGTCTGTTTCATGCTTGAACACAATCTTCAGACCATGTGTTTTGGTAGGACAATTTATATATGCTTGTTAATGATGCATTATGAGTAGTAAATTATACTATTGTATTATCCTAAGAATTATTGGGTGGAGAATAACTGTTATTTTGCTAATTATTCTAGAGACTGTTGAGTCAGAAAAACAGTGGGACCTACTGTTAATCTGAAGTGCTTTTTGTTAACTTTTTACTTATCATTTATTATTGATTACTTATTATTTGTTGTTGATTATTATTACATATATTTTTGTTTATGTATGCATATTCATAGTTATTAATTTAAAGACTATATATATTTATATATATATATATATATAAAATAATGTATTAATAGAAATTGTTACATATATATATATATATATATATATATATATATATATATATATATATATATATAAATAAATAAAATAATGTATAAATAGAAATTGTTTACTTTTTTGTTTATGCATGCATATTCATAGTGCATATTCATAATTATTAATTTAATGACTATATATATATATATATATATATATAAATATATATATATATATAAATAAAATAATGTATTAATAGAAATTGTTACATTTATTTTTGTTTATCTATGCATATTCATAGTTATTAATTTAAAAGACTGTGTGTATATATATATAAATATATATGTATATATATATATATATATATATATATATATATAAAATAATGTATTAATAGAAATTGTTACATTTATTTTTGTTTATGTATGCATATTCATAGTTATTAATTTAAAGACTATATATATATACATACTAATTCTAGTAGCCTAAAATATTCAATGAAAACAAAAAAGCATATGAATCAGTCTGAAGAAACAAGAGATATTCAAACAAACTAAAATACAAAAATGAAAACAATTCAAACAAAAAAAGAAATATAATTTGGTTCACTGCCACCCCCAACCATAAAGCTGAGAAACACATCCATAAAAACAGCAAATTATCAAAAATGATCAACAAAAATACAGTCAATATTAGTTACAGCTTCATAGATAACATGGAGAAAATAATAATTAAGTAAAATAAAAAAAATACTCAACAAAACCGATAACAATTACAACAACAATAACATTAAACAAAATTACACCATTAAATTTTCTCATCCTAACCGTATCTGGTTTGATGCCCCTGCTGCTCAGCTCAAGGTTCTCAACAAAATCCAAAGAAGAATCTTCAATGTAATCAATCCTGAATTGGCATCTCAACTTCAGTCACTTTCTCACTGATGTGATGTGGCTTCCCTCTGTCTTTTCTACAAATATTTTCATGGCAACTGTTCTGATGAGCTTTTTCCCTCCTGATGCCCTGACTACATGAATTTAAGCATTCTACTAGATTGGCACCTAAGTCCCACTCTTTTACTGCTGAATTAGTTAAATGTAACCGCCACTTCTACTTCTACTCCAACAGTTTCTTTTCTCACACTTCCCGACAATGGAACTCCCTTCCTCTTACTTGCTTCCATGATAACTACAATCTTAAAAAATTTAAATGTAACATCAATTGCCACCGTTTGTTGCTTTTATCCTTTCCTCAATCCTCCTATACCCAGTCTTTTCTCTCACTTTCACTCTCTGTAACCCCCTGCATGTTAGTAGCATTCCTGTCTTGCACGGAATGAAATGCTTAAAAAAACCTGCAGAAACAAAGAACATTGCCCACTTAACAATAAATGTTTAGCCAATAACAATATACAAAGCTATCATAAATAATAACATTAACAAAGACAAAAAAATTTAAAGAGGAGCCTCAGAAAAACTTTTAAAGAAAGATATTATAACCACAAAATGTCATTCAAAAGAAAAAATACATACAATACAGCCTTATAAAAAATACATATAGAGACAAAAAGAAAGAAATATCCCCCACCAAAACCAAATATGAAATCATAAAAAGAGCAACCCTATACAGTATTTACAATAAAAATTGTAATTTATGCCGAGAGGAAAAATTAGCAATAATTAGTTTTAAAAACCAAAATAAACTCCTAAACAAGAAAACTGAAGTAATGGATAAATGTAGGCATATAAATAAATACTTACTTAGCCATCTCAGCACTAATTAAAAATTAACAAACAAATAAAATAAATACAATATAAACTTTAAATAAATAAATGAAATAAATATAATACAAACTGAATAAAAAAATTAATTATTAATAAACAAATGAACAAACAAATACTAACCATACATACCTATACATGTGTGCTTGTGTATGTATGTATATATATATATATATATATATATATATATATACACACCTTACACATACACAAACAGCAACAAATGAACAAACTAATTAATATTTCAATATATAGTACCAAGGCAAAAACAAATGAACTACAAACCATTAAATAAAAATGAAATTAGATAAACAATAACATGATTTAAGCAAATACTTGCTTTAATACATATACATTACATGAGCGTGCATGAGTATATATATATATATATATATATATATATATATGTATGTATGTGTGTGTGTGTGTCTATACTTCTGAGATGAGGTATTATGTACACTATTTACATTATTCGGACTATGATGCTCATTTTTGTCGCCATATTTATTACAGCATTTTGGCCGTTGTACACTCCGGAAATCTTCAGGTGTTTGAAATGTCAAACTGAACCCTTTATTTCGCTCACTGGGGTAGACTGTTCTAGTTCCACGTGCCATGTTTAATGGATGTCAGATATACCCCACATTAATTTCAGCCTTGTGCCACATCTGAGCATTTGGGGCAGTTAGTGAATATCTTCACTGTGGTCTTCCACTGTGTGCTTGTCAAACTCTCTGCCTGGAGGCAGAGAGGAACTCAGACAAGGTTATGTCGAAGGGCAGAGTCTCGTCTGGGAGTAGGTAGACAGCTACCCGACCCCATTTTTATAGGATCTACAGGGAATTTTTGCCTGAGCCTATGGGCTCAGTTCAACCCACATTAAATTTGGTCTTGTGCCACATCTGACCACATGGGAAGATTAGTGAATATCTTCACTGTGGGATTCATTTGCGATTCACCTTGATTCTCTTCTAGCGCACCACTGTCAGTTGATTACTTACAAAATTCCCCAGCAGCGTGTAGTATGTT